>CAKNYM010053032.1:151030-172485 GCA_932195095.1 Andricus curvator
TTTTATCATAAGGCTTTTTTCTGTACATTTGGTGCGGGGTCCTTTGACAGCTTTTAAATACAGTGAACTTTGGAACATAGTTTTTTATTGAAAAAATAATAGGAAAAATCTGAAAAAATTCATGGTGGCACCTTAAACATTTCTAAACAAGTTGCCGTTGAAAATTTGCAGAATATAACAAATTGTTCGTTTTCTGTACATAAATATACAACTGTATTATCTTCAGTTCTAATGAAGATAATGAAGTGATTTAAATTAGAGGTAGTTGAAAGCACGTGCTTTCAAGAAAGACGAGGACGATCCCATGAAAAAAGGCACCCCGCTGGTTTCTTACACTTGCTTTCCAATATAAAAAACTCTCTTCAAATATCGCAATTTGCACGAAGAGAAAAAGAAGCATATACTTCTTTTAAATTGTAACTAATTACAAATAGTTCAACTAACTACCTCTAATTTAAATGATTTTTTTCAGACTTTTCCTAATATTTTTTCAATAAAAAACTATGTTCCAAAGTTGACTGTCCTAAAAAGCTGTCAAACTTCCCTACTTTTTAAGAGATTTTCGGGTCCGCAAGCTACAAAAATTTTTTGGCATATTTGTTTCAGGCTCATTAAAATGATCCTTCATTCATTGAACTACCATTTTTTCTTCACTTACTTTTTTAACGTCAAAGCCAGAGGACTCGAATTTTCTCGCCAATAGTAGGTACAAAGTTAGAGCACAAGGTCAGATATTTTCCAGGTAGACCTCGTAACTGGTTATGAATCAAAGAAATAAAACTTTGCGATAATCAAGAGATGAAAATTTATATGGAGAAGAGGATAGTGGTCGTAAAAAGGGTGGGACGTGATTGGAGTTTTAAAGATGAATCGTAGAGATTCTCTAAACTAGAAGTGAGATCGTTTAGCCAAGAACTCATCTCGATTTCACTGCTTTTGCTTCGAATGAATGGTTGTCAACGTTATATTGTGCTTTGTCGAACGAACCAACGCGTTCTCGTACGAAGTAGAATAATTTATGACCACATTAAACGAACATGTGCGTTACGCCTCATCCAATTCTCCAGGCAATAATTTTCAGGCAAAACATCCATTCACACCCATTTGTTCAATTAAAAATATCAATAACGTTTCCCCATTAGTTCACCGTTCGCGATAATAAAGGGAAATCCAATCGTTCTACTCTAAAACATTTTAAAACTTGATACCAAAACAATGTGGGTGGCCAAAGAACTTCATTTAACGGTCACACCTCGGTAAAATTTCATAACGGTCACACAGGGTGTGGGACACCCCTGCGACTTTAAATATTGCTACTAATTAAAGAGTTTTCAATATTTTCAATTAAAGGAGATGTTTTCATATTCTTTAAACATTATGAAAGAAGGTCAAAAAGTTTTACTGTTGAAATTTTGATTTAAAAGCAGTCTTTAAAATAAACAAAGCAAAAAGTCGCAAAACGTAACTTTTCACTAAAAATTGTAAAAGTTTGAGAATTATATATTTTTTTATGAAGTGAGATTAGAAAATTTCAAGGGAATTCAAAAGGATATGATTAAGATGAGTTTTAAAGACTTCGAGATGAATTAAACAAGAACTAAAAAAATCACTGAATTGAGTGAACGTAGAAGAATTCAAGTCAATTAAAAAAATTCAAGGGAATTCCAAAAGAATTCAGAAGAATTCAGTATAGATTAATGAGAATTCAGGATATATTGATAAGAATTCAGGTGAATTCCAAGTGAATTCAAATGACTTCAAATGAATTGCCACAAATATTTGAAAATCTCTTCAAATCTTTGAAACTCTACGAACTCCATCACTTTTCGCAAATAAATTTTTGGAAAAAATTATCAAATACCGTGAAATTCTATGAAATTTGATGATATTTTCTGAAATCCTGAAAAATGTATTCAAATTCCTTAAGAGCTTTCAATGTCATCAAATCATTGAAATCCTCGGAAACCTCTTGACATTTTTGTAATTTTTTGAAAATGTCTTGGAATTTTTTTAAAATACCCTAAAATATTTCACGTGCTTTGAAATCCTATTAAATTACTGAAATCAATAAGAAACTCACTGGAATCTTTTATAATGCCCTAAAATATTTCAAATATTTTAAACTGTCTTGAAATTATTCAAAGGCGTTGACAAAGATTGGAATTTTTAAAAACACCATCAAATATTCCATATCTTTTGAAATCTTTTTAAATCTCTTGAAATGTTTTGAATAGCTTAAAACTGCATTTGAATATTTTAAAAAGCTCTAATATATTTCAAATCCTTTCAAATCACCTCAAATTATTGAAATATATTAAAAATTCCTTAGGATATTTCAAATCCTTTGAAATCTTCTTAATTTCCTTGAAGTCCTTAAAAATATTTTGCAATTCCTTGAAACTTTCTGAAGGTCTTAAAAATTCCTTGCAATTTTTAAAAATTCCCTCAAATCTTTACAATTCTTTGAAATCCCTTCAAATTATTTAAATCAATTGAAAATTCCTTGGAATGTTTTGAAATATCCTAAAATCTTTTGGTGATGCCTTGAAATATTTGAAAATCTTTGAAATACTACGAAGTCCCTAAATTCTTGGGAATAAATTTTTTTAAATCCATTTAAATATTATAAAATTACATGAAATTACATGAAGTCTGATGACATTTCCTGAAATCCTGAACAATTTATTAAAATACATCGAGCGTTTTTGAAATCCCTTAAAATCATTGAAATCTTCGGAAATCTTGTAAAACCCCTTGGAATATTTTTGCATATCCGAAAACCTTATGGTTCCTAATAACATCGTTCCAGATCTTTTGAAATTCTATGAAATTCTTTAAAACGTCATGAAAATTTTTTAAATCCCTCCAAATCATTCAAATCCTCGGAAATTCCTTGAAAATTTTCAAAGCTGTTTAAAATTCTTTAGAAGTTTTTGAAAATAGCCTTGGAAAATTTTGAAATACCTGAAAATTTTTTAAATCCTTTGACACTTTTTCAAGCTATTGAAAATTACTTGGAAATTTAAAAATACCCTAAAATCTTTTAGAAAAATATTGAATACCTTCAAATTATTGAAATCTATCAAAAATACTCTTAAGACATTTTTCATTGTGTACAATATTTTGAAAACTCTTGAAATTTTTTAAGGATCTTGAAAATTTCTTCGAATCTTTTAAAATACTCGCTAAAATATTCGAAATCCTTTGGAAATTTGTCGAAATCCTTTAAAATTTGTAAACTCCTAATCATTAGAATCTATTAAAAAATTCTTGGAAATTTTTAAAATATCCTAAAATATTGCAAATTCTTTGAAATCTTTTCAAACTTCTTAAAGCTCTTGAAAATTTCTCAGGGTTAAAAAAATACCCTAAACTATTTAAAATCCCTTAAAATCTCTTCAAAACAAAGTGACTAAACTGTTTTTTTTTTATTTTGAAAAGAGACTGAAAATTGATTAAAACAAAGTTAAACTGAAATTATATTAAGATTAATTTATGTTCCAAGTTTTTTTCTTTACAATTCCTGACCTTTCCCTGTCTCTCCCTGGCCACCAAAATTCCCTGAGTTTTCCCTTATTTCCAGGTTTTCCCTGACTTGCGGCCACTCTAAATTCATAAAATCTTACAACTGAAAGAATTTTCATTACAAATGTTTCTAGAATCATCTCAAGCAATTCTCCATTTTTCTTCGCCACTAGTTACGTGATTTTCTTTAAAAGGAAGAACAACAATCCGCACACGTGCGAGTTGAGTTCAATTTTGCAAATGGAAAAAAGACTTGCGAACTAGAAAGAAAATCTCTTGAAAAACCTGGCACAGGCTTATTGTCGATCCCTTTCTGTTCACTCAGCGCGCAAATCCTCTTTGTCCTCTTTCCACTTTAGGAGATCCGATCCCTCGGTTCCCGAACGCTCAAACGAGAACAATGCAAGCGGACGAAAGGTCTCCTGACTTCCGATGAGAGTAGCCATAAAGCGAAAAAGAAGAATCATATACAAAAAGATAAAAACAAAATCGATATCGTAATTATTGTCAGAAAACGCTGGCCTGCGGGAGTAGCAGAAATAAGAAGGTAAATAAGACAATTCCACCTGATTTCTAATATGGCTTGCGGTTCAGGATATAATTAAATGTACAAAGACTTTATCAAATTTCAAAGGAATGGAAATCAGAGGCTAAATGCGCCAAGGGAATGATTTTAATGTAGTGAAATATATGATTGTGTAATTATTATTATATATGGCTAGCAAACATTTACCCGCCTTTGCTCGGGCAGTAGCAAATCTCAGCACTGCTTTATAAATGTATAACCTAGTAAGTGCCATTTGCTGTAAAGGCTTTTTTCCAGTACTTACGCACGGTATTGTGAACTCTATCACAAATATTACTTACTAGGTTATACTTTTGGACGAAAGAGCATATATTTTCAAAGTTACACAAAAATCAACAAACCGACAAAAATTTCATAAATAGAGCTTAAATAAACTTGTTATATGTTATACCATTAAGCTATTTCCCTTTCGGCGAGCCTCAAGGGGTAAGCGTGACACTACCCGATTCGGGTAGTGTTTCTAGGTGGATAGTTTCTTGTAGTAAATAACTACAAGTGTGGGCTCACCACACCCACGACCGCCAACAGCAACGCAGTAGTATCAGACGGTCACCCATCCAAGTACTAACCGCGCCCAACACTGCTTAACTTCAGTGATCTAACGGGAACTGGTGTTTCCAGCGCGGTATGGCCGTTGGTATGTAATTTATTTATTATTGCTTTTGTGGTTCAAAAATGCTGAATATGGTTTATCTAAACGCAATACATAATAACTGAATCAAAATATAAAATTTTGAACAGTTTTATTTATTCGATCAAAATTGTATTCGCAATAAAAATAAATCATTCCTTGGAACCAACAAATTTTTACAAAATTTTCTTTTGCCGCTACACTTTCAAAATATAAACAAAAAACTGTCACATTTTCATCAGTTTTCTTATTTTTTAACCAATAATATAAAAAAAAGAAAAATTCAACCTAAATTTTTGTTTTTTTTTATCTCAATTCTACATGCTTCAGTTTGAGCCATGCCAGAAGAAAATCAGACTAAATGAAAAGCTTCCAGCATAAGGATCTAAATAAACAAATTTTCCATATTTGTCTTACTTTTCAACCACTGATATAAAAAAAAAAGAAAAATGTAGCATAGAAAATTTTACTTTTTATCTCAATTCTACATGCTTGAACTGGAGTCATGCCCGAAGAAAATCAGACTAAAAGAAGACCTTCCAGCAGAGTGGTCTAAATAACCCAATTTTCCTCGTTTTTCTGTTTTCACTTATTTTTTAACCACTGATATAAAAAAAGTAAAATGAAACATGAATGTAAATAGCAAACTTTGCTTTTTATCTCAATTCTACATGCTTCAGTTTGAGCCATCCCCGAAGAAAATCAGACTAAAATTAAAGCTTCCAGCAGAGGTGTGTAAATAACCAAATTTTCCTTATTTTCCTTTTTTAATTATTTTTAAACCACTGATATAGAAAAAAAAAGAAAAATGTGACATAGCAAACTTTACATTTCATCTCAATTCTACGAGCTTTAATTTGAGCCATCGCCGAAGAAAATCAGACTAAGTGAAAAGCTTCCAGCATAGGGATCTAAATAAACAAATTTACCATATTTGTCTTACTCTTTAACCACTGATATAAAAAAAAAGAAAATGTAGCATAGCAAATTTTACTTTTCATCTTAATTCTATATTCTTGAACTTGAGTCATACATACATACATTGATTAGCAGTTCGAACTCGAAAGTTCATTGCCTCACTACCCGATTCGGGTTGTGTTTCTAGGTGGATATATTTACTACCAATGTGGGCCCACCACACCCACGACGGGCCAACAGCACGCAGGTATTCCTGAACGGTTACCCATCCAAGTACTAACCGCGCCCAACAATGCTTAACTTCAGTGATCTTACGAGAACTGGTGTTTTCAGCGTGGTATCGCTGTATCGCTGTATTATCTGGTATCGCTGAACTTGAGTCATGCCCGAAGAAAATCAGACGAAAAGAATACCTTCCAGCAGAGTGGTCTAAATAACCCAATTTTGCTCTTTTTTCTGTTTTCACTTATTATTTAACCACAGATATAAAAAAAGTGAAATGAAACATAAATGTAACACAACAAACTTTGCCTTTTATCTCAATTCTACATGCTTCAGTTTGAGCCATCCCCGAAGAAAATCAGACTAAAAGAAAAGCTTCCAGCAGAGGGGTCTAAATAAACAAATATTCCTTGTTTAACTTTTTTACTTATTTTTTAACCACTGATATAAAAAAATATAAAAAATGTAACATAGCAAACTTTACTATCTATTTCAATTCCACGAGCTTTAATTTGAGCCATCCCGAAGAAAATCAGACTAAATGAAAAGCCTCCAGCATAAGGGTCTAAATAACTCAATTTTCGTCATTTTTTAAAACTTTTTAGCCCCTGATATAAAAAAAGAAAACTGTAACATAGCAAACTTTACTTTTTATCTCAATTTTACGTACTTCAATTTAAGCCATCCCCGAAGAAAATGAGAATAAATGAAATGCTTCCAGCATAGGGATATAAATAACCAAATATTCCTCATTTTTCTTATTTTTAACTTATTTTTAAGTCTCTTTAAATAAAGATTAATTTATTCCCTAATGTTCTCTAGAAATTCGTTAAAATCCCTTACATTATTTTGAAATCTTTGAAAATCGTAAAAATCCATTAAAATATATAAAATTTTTCTGAAATTCCATTAATATGAATTAAATTAAAATTCTCTATTAAACTACTCTAAATAAACCGCTTAAATAAAATGCACGCGCGTAAGGTGCGCGTTCACGACCTTGGATTTTATTTTCTAATATTAAGAGTTCTAAAAATGTTTGAGACGAGTTAAATAATGTGAGAAATGTTTAATTCTAGTGAGTAAGATATGCGTTAAAAAAAGTCTTACTTTTGTAATTTAGTTATTTTCATGGATGCCAATATTTTTTACGTATCTGGAGATTTTCGCTGTTTCCATAAAGATTGTTAGTCACATATTGCTAAATTGTGCATCTTGAATTAAAAATTGTTTCCATTTGAAAAATATACATGTACAATTGATAATTCAGAAATTCTTCAATTTAAAACGCCCAGAAGGAGTCTAATATTACAAAATCAAAATTGTTCAATTTCAAACGCTACTAATTTTGGAATTGTCTAAGCACTAAAAACAGCATGTATTTAAAAATCTTGAAATGTACGAAGTTTCTGCAAGTAAGAAAAAGTGAGAGAAAGAGGTTTGTCTAGATTTTAATAAATCTTTAAATTAATTCAATATTATATGAAATGCACATTTAGAGGAAATATATCTAGCATCTACTTAAACCTGTGCTTAAATTTTCCGAACTGTTAAAAGGTGGTTTTTGGCAGTTTTTGAGAATTGTTTAAATTCTAGAACTTATTAATTTTGCTTTCCGTCAAAAAATGTCATTATGATCGGTTGAAAATCTTGTGATTATTGTTTGAATTTTGGTCTGATCAATACTCGCGGTGGCATATTCTAGTTTTGAATAGAATAATATTGTAGATGTAAAACAAAACTTTTTTCAAGTATTTTCAGGTGTTTTCCAATATCGCATATTTAAAAAAAGGGGCAAAGGGGGGAGTTTTGCGAGAATAAGGGAAAAAGGAGAAATATTCAAAATTAAACTATTTTAAAGAAAGCATTCAAAATTTCATCATTTTCTATTATACACATTAAATATTGAAGAGTGTTCAATTGAAAATATTCAAAACTGAACAATTTTAAATTGCCAATCGTTAAAATTGAAGAATTTTCAATTGCAAAATCTTCTGAATTAAATGATTTAAAAAAAAATCGTTAAAAATTACATACCTATAAAATATAAATCTTGAAAATTAAATAATTTGCAATTCTATATTATCAAAATTTAAGAATTTTCAATAGTAACTCTTGAAAATTGTAGAACTTTAAATTGTAAGTCTTTCAAATTGAAGAATTTTTAATTTTGAAAATTTAGAATTAAAAATTATGGAAGTTTTGCAATAAAAATTCTGTAGTTTTCATGATTTAGATTTGAATTTCATCAATTTGGGAGATTTAGAATTAAAAACTCGACTTTTGATTTCACAAAATAATCAAAATTTAAGCATTTTTATGTATACACCTTTAAAACTGAACAGTTTTTAATTGTAAGTCTTCGAAATTTCAGACCATTAAATTGTAAATCATTAAAATTGAAGAGTTTTTATTCTTTGCTTCTAATTCCCGCTAGGATGAGCCCTTATATTTAAATAAACGTTACAAAATACTATAAAAGCCGATTAAAATCAAAATTGGATGAAAGCAGATGCAGCTGGTTCAAAATTTATTTTAATTTACGATTATTAATTATATTTTATAGTACTTTGAATTCAAACATATATTTTAATTTGATAATAATTCGATAATAATAAGCCCGCGTATCACGCTTTTTTTAGTTTAATATAACCTAGTTGCGATGTAAATTACAATTGAAATTACTGTCTGACTATATTATAACTGACCTACTGATTGTTAAGTACAAGAAAAAACGGAGTTCTTTCTAGAAGTAACCCTGTTTTTTTTTAAATTTATTATATTGCCATTAGGCTTTAAAATCTTGGAGACAATGTTTATGATTCAATAAACAATAGGTACTTTTCACAATCTGTGCAGCGGGCAAGTCGCCAAAATGCATTTCCGGAAGAGTGGACATCCAAGAGGGTCTTTTACTTCAAAAGAAGAGAAAGGCACTATCGTTTAATGATATAATAAAGAACTTTTTCAAATTATTTTTCTCGTAGTATTAGAAAAAGACGAGAACCGAAAATCTGTGCGTCTCAACACATTTTACAATTTCGTTTAGGGAGCGTCCAGAGAATCTTACGTAAGTTTCCTCTTTCTAATTTTTTTTTTAATATAATAATTAAGACCTGATTAGTTACACAATTCTTGAAATCTGATATACACCTTTCATGAAATCTCGTTGAATCCCTGGGAATCTTTCAAATCAATTGAAATCCCGCGAATTCTTTTTAAATTTGTATGAATCCCTTAAAATGTTTTAATCTTGTGAAAATTCTCTGAAATCCTTCATATTACGTAGATGTTGTATATGTATAATCAAATTGAAATCCCTTTAAAACGAATCAGCTCGCTGTAAATCCCTTAAAACCCTTAATAAAAACTCTGAAATTCCATGAAATCGCTTGAAAATGCTAAAAATCTGTGGAAATCTCTTAAGATTTCCAAAAATCGGTTAAAATCCTTGAAATTCCAAGAAATATTTCCAAATCATACGAGATCCCTTCAAATGTTTGGGAACCCGTTGAAATACATCTAAATCTATAAAATCTGTGGAAAACATACCGAATCTTTTCATATCCCTTACAATACCTTAAAATTCATTAATATTCCTCAAAATCCCTTAAAATACTTTATAATAATCCGAAATGTTTTGAGATTCCATTAAATACGTTGAAATCCTACGAAATCCTTTTAAAATCCTTTGAAATCATGTGAAATCGTCGAAACCCCTTTAAATCTCTTAAAATCCAATAAAAAACCTTAAAAACCTCTGAAATGTCTGAAATATCCTTGAAGGTCTTAAAAATACTTTGGTATCACGTGAAATTCTTTCAAATCCTTTGAAATCCCATGATTTATTTTAAAATCTCTTGGAATCCTTTGTAACATTCGAAAATCCTATGAAATTCCGTTATATCTTTTGAAATCATATGAAATCCTCTCAAATTCGTGGATATACTTTGAAATCTTTTAAATTCACTTAAAATCTTCTGAAATCCCACAAACAATCGATACCCCTTTAAATATCTGACAATCTATTAAAATCTCTTGCAATCCTTTGTAATGTTTTCAAATCTTTTGGCGCCCCTTAAATGTCTTTAAATAACTTAAATCTTTGAAATCCCATTAAAATCCCCTGATATCATTCAAAAATTTGTCAAAATCTTCGATATTACTTGAAATTCTTTGAAATCCCGTTACTTATTTTGACATATTTCGAAATCTCTTAAAAAACCTTTTTAATCGTTCTTGATTCCTTAAATTCCCTCAAAATCCGTCGAAATCTATCGGTATCTCATGAAATCTTTTAAGATCCCGTAAAATATCTGGTAATCTGATTAAACTTCTTGAAGTCCCTTAAAATCTTTCAACATCCATTAAAAAAATTAAGATTCTCTTTGAATTTCAACTAGGTCATTCATTCAAATTCTTGAAATCTTTTTAAATCAATTGAAATCTGTGAAACCTAATGAAATTCCCTAAGATCTCATGATATCCCTAAAAAGCATCAGAAAGCTTGTTGAATTCCGTGAAATTCTGTGTAATCTTTAGAAATTCCTTGCTATCTCATGAAATCCCTAAAAAGCTTTGGGGATCTTGTTAAATTCCCTAAAAAAATTGTAATTCTTTGAAATACTTTTTAGCCCTTTGAAATACCTTAAAATCTTTCAAATATTTTGTAATTCCTTGAAATCTCGTTTAAAGTGAAAATAATTGATATATTTTTGATGAATTGAGTAAAAAATATAAAATCTTACGTATTAAGGGTGGTGGTCATAAAAATCTTACGAATACTTACAATAAAGGGGGAAGAAATATTTAAAAAATCATCCTTATTTAATGAATAGACGTTCCTTCAGGCCATTTTTTAACTTAATTAATTAGGGTGACCAGACGTCCCGGTTTTCCGGGACATGTCCTGGTTTTTGAGTGTTTTGAGAAGCGTCCCGGTTTGTAGTAAAATGTCCCGGTTTTTGTCGAAATACCGAACTTGAAAAAAACAACATTTTCCTACAGTTCCTTTTTTTTCGAAAAATAACATGTTTCCTTTGTTGACGAAATACCCTGGTGGAAAAATTTTTACAAAAAAGTACAGAAAACTACAACTATTTTTACAGGAATCTATAAATAAATACAATAAATTACAACCAAAATTACCGGAAAGTAGAACTTTTTTCTATTATTGAGACGAATTTTTTACTTTTTTTTTATTTTTATGTACATTGTTGTATTTTATTGTAGTTTTAATTTTCTATAGGAATTTACACAAAATTACAAACTACGATAATCTACAGAAATTTACATGGTTTGCAGCCAAAAAGTTGTTCTTTTTCGACCTAGGATGACGAATATTTAGAATATTGTAATGAGATAATTTTAAATTAAGATGCGATCATGTATACATGATCGCTATTAAAAAAAAAGCTTCTATGTTTAAACTTTAAAGGAATGGTAGAATATTAAAAGACAATGATGAATAATCATTATTAAACAACAAACAACCTTACATTTAAAGTTTTTTTCAAATATATAGCAATCGATTGGACACCATATATGTCATTTAAAATTATGTAATTGCAATGTTCTCAATATTTCTCATCCTAGGTCGAAAAAGAACAACTTTCTGACTGAAGATAGGAATTGAACAATTGAGAAAGAATTGATCACGGTCATTGAAATTAAAAAGTTAGAACTCTTGAAGATAAAAAAATTTTCACTTGAAGTTATAAAAACTGAAGTTTTGAATTTTAAACTTCTAAAATTAAAGCTTAAAAAAATGTTAATTCAAACGCTCAATAATTTACGCGTATAAAACTGCAAAATTTTTACTTTTATACTTTTAATTTATAAAATTTTAAAATTATATCTTTTTGAGCCATTTCAAGCTAGAAACATTACTTTACACATTCAAATTTGTTTTGAAGTCTTTTTAAGCAATCTCTTAATTTGTTTAAAAAAAATAATTTAAAAAATCCCGAGGAATCTAATAATAAGGTTATTATCTTGGAACTCGAATTTTTCCTACAATTTTTTTAAAATCCTGCAGAATTAAAAAAAAACTACCTTGAAATCATCCAGATTCTTTTTTGATAATTTTGGAAATCTTATTAAATATTCTTTTGAAATTAATTTTTCAAATAAAAAAATTATTGTTAGTATTTCTAGGAATTATGATAGACATTTTTTATTTATTTAAAAACTTTTAAATTGCCTAAAAAGCTTATAAATTTTGTTTTCGAAATCTTCAAAAATCTACATTGTATATTAAATTGTTTGAAATCTTTTCATGTTTTAAACTATTTTTGAATCTTTTCAAAACTTCTAGATATATTTTAAACTTGCTCGATTATTTTCCAAATTAATAATTGTTCAATTGTCATTTATTAATCAAAAAAGTTTTTAATTGTTAAAATATTTTCCAGTTTCAAATTAAGTTTGGATTTTCTCAAAGCTTGTAAATATCTCTTAAATTAACTCAAATATTTTCTAAATTAATAATTGTTTAATTGTTATCAATACATCAAAATTCATTAATTCCATTTACATTTATTAAAAATTTGTTAAATAGCACAATTAAGATTGCAACGTTCAAAGTTTAAATTTAACACTCTGAAATATGAACGATTCGAGGCTTTCTATTTTAAATAGTTCAGTTTAAATTTGTTTAGTTTTTGATATTTTATTTATAATTGCTCATTTTAAATAACAAAGTAAGATATTACAAAATATTCAAAAAAATGTCATCCTTAATTAAAAATTATCAAATTAAATGGTTCAAAATGTAATATTTTAGATTGAAACAATATTTGAATAGGAGTTGGAATTGAATAAGAGCGTTTAATTATGAATCTATTAATTTGAAATTATTTTAAAATAAGAAAAGTTTCTAAAGTTTCAATCGAACATTTACATTTGTTTAACTACTGAGGCTTTCAAATTGAAAAATTTCTATTCTTAACGTTAAAATCTGTAACTTGCTTAATTTTGAACACATTCAGAATCGGCCTGTAAAATCAATTATTGTTCAATTTTCAATAATGGAACTACAATTCAATGTGATTTATTAGAATAGCAAAAACTCTTGGTAAAAGTGTATTATTCTTTTTAATTGTTGTTTCTTGTAGAAACTTATACATTACATATTTTACAAAAATTGACAGTAAAGTACAAGTCGAAACGTTGATACGGATTCTAGGAGTATTGTTTGTAAAAATTTATATTTTTTTGTAATTTTCTACAATAATTTACGTAAAATTAAAAGTGTTCTTATGACGTCAAACACCCAAATAAAGAAACTTATACTTTATTGTGGATTTTTTTACTTTTCTACAAGAGAATACAAGACAAAAATTAGCTATTGGTATTTAACTGTATTTTATTGTTATATTTTGTACATTTTTTTACAAAAAAGTGCAAATTTTAACAAAAAATTACAGTTGTAGAAATGTTGTACTTTCTTTAAAAAATATTGTCCACGAGGGTAGTTAGTAGTTACGTCCTCCAAATTACTGTTCAGAATTCACGACCGTACGACTTGTATACTGATATGCTTTTTCATAAATATAAAAAATCAATTGTTTGATCAACAATTTTGAAATAAAATTTTTTCGGAATTTTTTTTCATTTTGCGTTTTATTGGGGGGAGGGGGCGGAAAATATGCGTCCCGGTTTGGTGAAATAGAAATCTGGTCACCCTAAATTAATTCAAAAGGCAATGTTATTTAGAAATAATAATAACAAGGATGGCATGTTTGTTACGTGAAAGAAAATCTGGAGGTGGGGACGATCGAAGCACGCCAGATTAAAATTTTATTTTTAGAAAAGCACGCTTTGGCGCACTCCACAAATACCATCGACTCAAATGTACGCAAATAGTATCTTCGACTTTGCAGTTTAAAAGAGAATTACTCACAGATGCGTAGGAATTTTAGGATGTAATGACTTGCCGACACACCTTCTCAAAATTATGACTCACACTGAGCCGTGTGAAAAAATAAACGAAAAAGTTTGTTATGTCAACAGGGTGTTTCCACAAGAGAAGCATTATACATTAGCTTAGTTCACATTCATCTTTTCGAATAAATAAACAACACTGAAAGAACTACCGGTGATAACTCACTGCCAGTACTATAAAGTTGTAGTTAACGAAATTTATACAGACGTGCCCCTCATAATAAAATACCTATTCCCATTCATCACAAAATGTTTCCACATACTTTCTCCATGAGGGGTTAGCATGGCTTTATGCCTTATGAAAGTTTAAGGGGGAAGAACGAAGATTTAGAGCCATTGTCTAATTTTCAAAGAAAAAATTCTCGACCATATCTCAAAAACACACCAGTTCTTCATATGTTGTCGAAAGACAAAAAAATAAAGCAATAAAGAAGGTAGGGCTTTTGAGAAAGTTAACTTTTTATATTTTCATAAATACCACCTCCTTCTTCCTAATTTTTTTAAATAGAAAATAAGGAAATCGATCTGGAATGTTTTGAAAAAAAAATTCATTTTGGTGTTGAATTATTATTGAAAAAAGACAAATGGTGCTTAAAAAGGAACATGTTTAATGTTGCGTACAGTTTTTAATATATTTTTTTTTACCAATTATACTTCTCTGGTATCCAGCAAAAAAATAAACTTTTTTCAAAAAGGAACAGATCGACTTTGAAAATTTTTATCTTAGAATTATTTTGAGATGAAAACGGTAAATTTTCTTAGGACGGATGATTCTTAATTCCCCGTTTTCTCCCAGTCAAACGTAAATATTTCCCGGCCAATTTAAAAAAGTCCAAAAAATGTGAATGGTTGGAAACAATTTTTAAAGATTTCAAGAGACTTCTAAACATTTTTAATGATTTAAAAGATTTCTCATTTCAAATACGGAATTTCGAAAGCAAATTTAAGGGTGGCTGTACAGAACTAAATAACCAAAATTTGTACATGAATGCATTTATTTGATAAAAAATTCTTCAAAAATTAAATTCACAATAGTGAAAGAATTTTTTCAAAATATTGTTTTTTAATACAATAAATTTAAAATAACTTAATAAAATTTTTGTTGAAATTTAGTAAAAATTTGCAAATAGTAATAATTTTTCAACCTTTTAGAATGAATATTTCTTGAAATTATAATCATATAATAAAAAATATTTATTTTTTTCGGATTTTTATTAAAAAATGTCTGTGATACTGTGATATCGCGATCTTCAATTCTGATTTTCTCGGGACAGAATAATAGTTTTGGATCAAGCAATATTTATTATTATTAGTATCCCCATATCTCGGAATCATGATTTTATTTTTCAAAAAAATTGAACATACGATTTTTAATTGCTATCCAAAACGATTTTAAGAACCTATAAAATTTTAATATTAAAACTCTCGGTCGATTTTTTCGGAATTGGCTAAATTTTTCATATTAAAGTTTGTTTACCCATGCTTAAGTCTACTGGAATTTTAGGGTTATTGCCACTTTGAAATTGTCAACTTCCACATCGACTTTCTTGAACTAGGATAACATTTTTCAATTAAAATTTTCTCGCGCCAATTCATAAACACTTCATCCTGGAAGTGGAATTTTGTCTCATCTTTAAATAGTGATTTTCGTTTTACAGAATACTTTTTCGACTCCCTACAAAATTCGCATTTAGTTGGTTATCTAGTGTTGTACTGCCATCCTTCAATTATTATTCTGAATTTAAACAGGGATTTTTTTTAATTCCCTTTTTCTAAATCAGAGTTAAAATTATTTTTCGAAATTCCCATTCCAGGGCAAAACTTCTCTGTTCCAAGTCAAATAATAATTCTTTACGAAAATTCTCTATCCTAAAGTCTGAGTTATAATTCTTTTCGGAAATTCCCTGTTTCAAACTAAAAAATTTCCTGTTCCAAGTCAGGAATATATTTATTTACAGCATTTCCTATTATAATTCAGAAATATAGTAAATCCTTTTTTCTAAAATTTGGAAGAGGTATGTTTCAAATTGTGAAAAACTTGTATTTTCAAAAAAAGGAGCTTTTAAATTGAAACAAATTATGATTTCGAACAAGGAATTTTCAAAATCTTACGAATTCTGATATGGAACAGAGATCGCTTTTGTAAATTCTCTCTTTATTTCTCTCTAAAATTCCTTGTTCCAAGTTAGAATTATATTTATATATAAAGTTTTGTCTTTTAATTCGGAACTATAGCAACTTCCTTTTTTTCAAAATTTGGGAAATGTCGAATTCTAAACTGGACCAGGGATTTTTTTTAATTCCCTTGTTCTGAACAAAATAAAACTTCTGTTCCGAAATTCCCATTCCACGTAAAAATATCCCTGTTCCAGGGCAAATTATAATTCTTTACGGGAACTTCCTGTCCTATAAACTAAATATTGTAATTCTAAACGAAATTTTCAGTTCTAAGGTAACTTTGAAATAAAAATTATATTTCTTTACGGAAATGAGCAGTTCTATCTTAGAATTGTATTTATTTTAGAAAAATCTTTGTTTCAAGTGAGGAAGATTGTAATTCTTTAGGTGAATTTGTTATAACATTTCTTTTATTTATTCCCTGTCCCAACTCAGAATTACATATATAAATCTTTTACAAAACTCTCTGTCTCAAAGTCAAAATTATGATTTTTTCATAAATTCAGATCATTTCCCGATTTCTCGGTCAAGTAGACACCCTGATAATAAGAATAATAAAAAAGCTACAAACTGACTCGCCCTTATTCCAACTCATTTTTGAATTTGTAAACAAGGTGATAAATTAACTGCTGTTAAGTTATTTTATCGAGCTTCTTTTTTGCCAATTTTCGGAAAGTATTTGTTCAGAAATTGAATTAAATTAGTTTCATTGAATACTATTTTGAATGGAAAAAAAAATGTTACGAATGGTAGACCTGCCGTCTAGCCAGTCGGAGTTTTCAGGCGTTCTATATGCATACATAAGGCGTCTGTTCCAAAGTTGCAATGTGCTATTAAAAGCTGAACCACTGGCTTCACAGGTTGGCCGCGAAGTGTTCGCGCCTTGTCTCAAAATAAAATGCGATTCCAGTATACAATAAAACTAATGAGATATTCAAGAAAATATTTTCACTTTTATTATTTTATTTATTTTTACTTTTATTTCCTCCACTGCCACTGATTTCAAAAGTAGACGAAAGGAAGGGTCGTCGGGGAAACAAGTAAGCGTCAAAACGCAAATTTTACAGGAGAGACAAAAAACTGTGTCACTTGAACGCATTAAATTTTAGGCAAAAATCTACAAAAACCTTTCGAGGTATTGGCAGGTTATATTGAATAAGGAAAAAGGGTCGTCCATAAACTACATCTCTAATTTTGGGTTATTTCACCCCCTGCCACCCCGTAAATCAAAAGACCTAAAATCCCTTCAAAAGAGTGAAGATAGGGTGATTTTTCACGAATATACAAAAATAAAATATTTTACATAAAATTAATGTATATACTATATTAAATTCAATATACTTTTCATTCCTATGATTTTAAGTCGTAATATATTGCATTTTCAACAAAATCATTTTCACCCAAAAAAGATTTTTTAACAGAAGAGATGAATTTTGAACGCAAAAACACAAATTATCAAAAAAATGAATTAATTTTCAATCAACCACTTGCCTTAACAACTAAATGGTTGAACTTAAGGCAATAGAGACAACTTTTCAATAAAATAGTTGAAGTTTCAATCAAATAGTTAAAATTGCAAGCCAAAAAAACGAATTTTTTCGAAGTAAGTTAAATTTTCAATCAAATATATGAATTTTCAACAAAATAGTTGAATTTTTAACTATTTTCCTGCTACAAAAAACATGAAAGTATTGAAACATGAAAGGAAAATCCTGAAAAAATCAACCACCTACAGGAAAACCCCTTATCAATAGTGCGGCGCGTCCTCAAAACCGAAAATATTGACACACAACAAGTTGCAAAACTTTTTTATTTTTTAATTAAGAAAAAGAAAATATTTGCGAGTTTTTACCTAACTTTACTGATTTGTGAAAAGGACAGGAAAAAATAAGTTAACATTTAAAAAGAAAATACCGAACATGGATTTTGATAACAAATTGGCACTAACGTCCATTTTCCCGACGACCCATCTGATAAATAATTATAAATTTTTCCATAAAAGATATTTGTTTCATTTTACATATTAATTTTTTCAGTTCCACAACAAACAACGTTGCAGAATAAATGTTGATAAAATCTTATTTAAAATTATTTATACTTTTATATTGCATTTTTTTAGATCAAACAAATCTTTCATTGCAATCATTTTTTGAAAAAAAATGGTAAAAAAGGATAAAAGAAGAGAGCACTAGAAGTTTTAACTCTAAAAATTTACATATAGCTTACTTGTATAAACAGAGATAAAAGGTTGCAAAAATAATATGCGTGCGTACGTACATTTATCTACTCTGTTATCGGAAAAACCTCACTTGACCTAAATTTGTCTTGCTATTTGACTATTTTACGAGGCAAACATACAAAAGATAAGTTTCAATATACCATTTGTAAAAAAGTTCCCCTCGAATTCAAAGGCAATTTGTATTGTATTTTAGGGTGGTCAAAAAAAAATTGCCTTTTGAAAACTCAAAAATCTTTTCAATTTTATCGAAATATAGGTCAAAAAATTGATACCCTTGAATCTTAACTTTTAAATGAATTTTTTATTCGTATAAACAAATGAATCAAAAATTATAGGGACCATCATTTAGGACTTGTATTAGAGGTATAAGAAACAAATTTTAAAAAATTTGTTATGTAAGTTTTCGGCGTCGATTGGCATTTTAAAATTATGGCTTTTTTGTAATAGTTAGAGATTTGAATTCGGAATGATATTCTTCAGCATAATATTGCCAACATAATATTTTCCTCGGTTGCTGATTTACTAAAAAAATTATTGAAATTTCACAAAAATTTTAACGCAAAGAAAATTAGCCCAAAGAATCGTCATTTTTCATATTTTTACTAAAAAATGAACATTTTTGCTCCGTGTAAATTCTAATGTATTTTCAAAGACCTCTTAGGGGTTAACAAAATCAATATTTAGTACCAAAAAACTGACCACTTTTTGAACTAATTTTCTTTGCGTTTAAGTCCATAACAGTTTGCCACGTGACCAATTATGTATATTCGATGGCTATATAATTATAAACTAGCTGTGAATTCGATCTCGAGTGTTTCCACTTTGTTTGTATTTATAATTATATGGTGCTCATTTCATGAGCACTTTGCTTCCCGTTAGCAAATGTATTTGCTTCCTCATAGAGGAAGCATTAGTTATTTTTTTCAATAATACACAAACCAAAGTCTTCCTTTTGATCAATCGAAAAATAGAAATTCACAAAAAATACAAAATTACAAAATAATACAAAAAAATTTTTAAATACAAAAACAAATCAGACAAATAAAATTTTGTATTCGGAATGATAATTTTTCGAGCTGGAAAAGGGAAGGGAAAAGTTCTGTCGCACACTATTCCTTTCCCAGCTTTATGATTTCTTGACAAAAATTGTCAGAATTCTTCTTTTTGAAAATTTATGATCAAAAAGTCTTTTCTATTTATGCGTCAACTTTGAGTTATATCGATTAAAAAAGTTTTTCTCTTTGGAACAGATGATTCAAATATTATAAATGAGCATAACTTCCCTAATCTGCAATAAAGTGTATTAATTATAGATCAATCGATTTGCCTCGAATCAAGCAATCTTTTCTGTTCTTGTATCAATTTTGAATTGTGTTAGCGAAAAAGTTTTACTATAAAAACCATGTTTTCAAATATTATGCATTACCATATCTTCCTTGCTTTTCAATAAAATGTATCAATGTCATAGGTCAATTTATTCGCCTTGAATTCACACAACTTTTCTATCCTCGCTTCAACTTTAAATTATGAGAATGAGAAAATTTTTGCTATAAAAATCGATTTTAAAAATATATAAATTACCATAACTTCCCTACTCTTCAATGAAATGTATTGATACTGTAGGTCAATCGATTCATCTGGAAGCAAGGAATCTTTTATATTCTTGCATCAACTTTGAATTATGTTAATGAAAAAAGTTTTACTATAAAAAACCGTATTTTCAAATATGATGCATTACCATAACTTCCCTACTATTTGATAAAATGTATTAATATTGTAGGTCAATCGATTCGTCTCGGAGCAAGGAATCTTTTATATCCTTGTATCAACTTTGAATTATGTTAATGAAAAAAGTTTCACTATAAAAAACCGATTTTCAAAATATATAAATTACCATAACTTCACTTTTCTTTAATAAAATGTATTAATATTATAGGTCAATCGATTCGTCTCGAACCAAGGAATCTTTTATATTGTTGCAGCAACTTTGAATTATGCTAAGGAAAAAAGTTTTATTATAAAAACCGATTTTTAAAATATTATTAAGTGCTAAAAAAATGAAATAAATATTTTTGGAAATCCTTAGGTCAGTTTCAAGATATTAGTAGTGAAAATAAGCCCTCCAAATTTCATCAATTTATCTGCAACCGGTTTCACAAAAAAGTGTGACATCCACACACACCCATCCACAACACACGCACACACACATCCGCACAATTGCTTAGAACATTGTATTAGACATTTTTAAATTAAGGAAGTTTTAATTAAATGAATTAAAAATTTTTGGAAAATTTTACCATTACAAAGCTTCCTCTATGAGGAAGCAAAATGAAAATATTGTGCTAAAATTTTGGAAAATGGTTCCAAATATGTAATAGCATGTCCGTATGTAAAATTTGGGTTTTTTATTTTGTTTGAGAAATGCCATTTTATTAACTCTGTGTCAGCCCTTAAATATTTTGAATCGTTTCCCAAAATTTCAACATAATTTTTACATTTTTCAAATTATAAGGCCGCCGAATATAAACCATACTATTGGTCACGTGGCACTCTAGTACATTCCCTTAAAAAATTTTGAAATTTCAATACTTTTTTAGTACATGAGGAACCGAGGAAAGTGATAGATGTTAGCATACATATACTAAAAAAATAATGTCGAATGAAAATCCTTAACTCCCAATAGGAAATTACAGACTTGGGCCGATGCTTACAACTGGCGCGGTAGCGCGCCATGAGCAATGTTCCAACACTTGGCTAGCCAATACTGGCGTAGTACGGATATTGGCACTGGATCTGCACTGTGCCTAATCTAAGTTCCAATATCGGCAGACCAGTATCGACCCAGTATGGATTCTGTGCAGTATTAAACAAAAATCAGCCCTGGGCTAATGCCAACTTCAAGCCCAATGATGACACGATAATGGCACAGTCTAGGACACATAACTGACTGTAACAAATAGTAAACCACTGTCTCACGAATATGTACCGGATCTTGGCAGAGTACTGGCACGATACTGGCGTAGTACAGTCCACATAAACCGGCAAACCATTGTCCCACGATCTTCTGCCGGACCTGGGCGGAGTAATGGCACGATACTGGTATCATACAAATTTTAACAAATGGTGAACTTTTATCCACAGGTTTTTTGCTGGATCTCGGCGGAGTACTGGCATGATACTGGTGTAGTGCAGACTATAAGCAACGGCAAACT
>CAKNYM010053032.1:172495-187718 GCA_932195095.1 Andricus curvator
ATCTCGGCGGACTACTGGCATGATACTGGTGTAGTACAGACTATAAGAAACGGCAAACTATTGTCTCACGACTTTGTGCGGGCCCGGGCGGAGTAATGGCACAATACTGGTGTCGTACAAATTTTAACAAAAGGCGAACTCTTTTCTGATGTTTTTTTGCCGGACCTCGGCGGACTACTGGCATGGTACTGGCGTAGAACAGACTATAATAAACGGCATAAATAATAAATTACGGATGTCACTTTTCAGTCCGTAAAAAGTAGAGCTTTAGCCCCGCTTCATAGGCATCGAAAAAGGCTGAAATCATGCATGTGTCATGAAAAATAATTAAAATAACACCAATTGTTAAAGAATACGTGTTATTTTGAAATGTGTTGAACGTTTTTCCTTTTTTAATCCTCCTTAGAGATTCAGACAAATACATTTTTTAAATATTTTACAGCAAAAAAATTTTTGATATGAACTTCTTTGTCATTTAGAATGTTTACATCTCCAAAATGAAAATGCCGTTTATTTTCTTCTTTAAGAATTAAAATATGTCACATATGTCATGTCTGAAAGCAAAGCTGGAAATCGCGAAGGCCGATAGTGCAGTAGCAATACTGGTAGTCTGTACTGAACATAATTATCATTTCTGCCTCATGCCACTACATCGCCAATACTGGTGCCCAGTACTCCTCCGGCTTCTTTGACAGTCCTCATTTGCCATACTGTGCTAATACTTACTTCCAGTACTTCATTAGTACTTATATCCACGACTGTCCCAGTACTAAATCACAGTACTTATAGTCATTACTGAGCCAATACTAATGCCCAGTACAGTATTTTAGTACAGCCCCGAAGTTGGCAATCAGTACTAAACAGCGTTATCATCCCAAGGTTACGCCACATCGATGCCAGTATTGGCTACCAGCATCACGCCAATGCTGTCAAACTCTGGCCAGTACTGACACAATGCTGCGCCAGTTGTAAATTTCCCATTGGGCTATTACAGAGAAGCAATAATTTTTCATTTATATGTCAAAAACTAAAAAAAAAACATTGTCAATTTTGTTCTTACAACTCTGATAGATGATGATGGGCCTAAACCTTTTCCATTCATTTTTTGCTACGAATAAAAAAATTCATTTAAAGGTGATGATCATTTTTCAACTTTTTTTGCAATTTTGAGCTTAAACATTTTTGAGACAGCACTTAGAATCATCTGATCGAGTACCTCCAGAGGTCAAACTTCCTTATTCGACTTACATTTTGAAAAATTCTAAATTATTTTACAACTTATTAAAGCAAGCCCTTTTTGGACCACCCTATTGTATTTGTATTGCATAATTTTTACATTATATGGATATTTCTACGTACATTCATACGGAAATGAGTAAAATTAAACTGGATTTTACATTTTCGGTCACTACTCATCATTTCCTTTAAATTTTGTATTCTCTTTAATTTGCCGAACTGCAAGAAGCAAGGAGAGAGGAAATGTAAGAAAACAGATTAACTCGATCACTCTGCACCTGTCTCCCAAACTGGTTTTGGCTCTGACATGAGTCTGTACCTATGTTTCGCTCTCTCAATTTCAAGATGTGTGAAAAATTTAGAAACAAATATATCACAATTGACATGCTACATTCTGCAAATGTTATCCATCACTTAACTTACAAAGTTGTGAGAAGAAAAATAAAGTAGTAAAATGTCAAAAGAATCGCTAAGAAACCTCACTTTTATATGTTAAAAAACATATTATTAAGATTGACGACTCTAAATTTAATAATACGATATTTATTCTCAACAATAAAGTTTGAGTTCATTCTTATAGCGCGAAGTAAAATTATTCATAATGAGAATTCCAATGGTAAGTTTCATTTTCTTCAATTTCCATCTTCCAAGCAAGCTTCTTTATTGCTGCAAAACAACCGAGAAAAATCATCACCATTTATTTGGAATATTTTTAAATAATGCTCGCAATCGATATTTTATCTCGGTACTTGAATTTGATAGCATCATTATCATAAAATTGTACACTTGAGAAGTTTTCTAATATTTTATAATATATTTTAAAATTATTAGTGAAATATTGTAGGATTATGTTAAGGTAATTCAAAACTTTACCCATAAAGTTGAAGTTTTAATTACAAATCAGAAAATGTAATTTGGCCATCATTTGAATCCAACTTGGAAGCTTATTGGAAGTTTTCACATTATAATTGATTCCAATACTTAAATATGAAGCTTTTGCATTGTTTAACAGGAGTTACAGTCTTTCAACTCTGCAACAGTATACAGATCTTAAGGGATTTATAAAAAATTGAGAAGTTTCTAATATCTGTTTTTTTAATCCTAGAAATTCGTAAATGTTCAACTTTAAAAAATATAGTAAATAAGATCATTTAATTAAAATAAAAATAATGCGTATTATATCAATAGAAAAATGCGGGTGATTTAAAGAACCTAGTATCTGTTTGTCCAGAACAATTTTTGATTTCAAAAAGTCATTAGAGATTTTTAGTTGTAATAAAATATAGCAACTTTTCACCACTAGCCATTTTCGGTTTTAAAAAATGTTATATTTTCGGCCCACCATATTTTTCTAATAAATTACATCACGCTCTAGGAAGAAGGAGAGAAAATTACAATATCTAATGTTGGACAATTTAATATCCCAGAAACATCCAAAAAACATCCCAGGATATTTTATAAATATCCAAAGGATATAGAAATTTCTTCCTTGTACGGATATCCCGCAAATATCCAGCAAATATCTGTAGGAAAACTACAGGATATCTTCGGACATTAATTGGATATACTAAAATATCCTGGTGCTGTACGAATATTAACTTACTTTAATATTTTCTCTATAATTCTAAATAGCAATTTTCCTGGGTGTACGTTGAAAATTTTCCACATAAAATTACAACTAATTGTCAGAAACGACAGTAGGAAGGAAGATGTGAAGCTCTGTCTCATAGAATAAATTTCGAGTTTAATGGTAGCAATGAAACATGAATTAAGCAGTAATTTAAGCAAGTAACGGAAGAATCAATCAAAGCCAAGTACTTCTTGAAAGATTCATCGTCGATGAAGACTGTTATAATGACTTTATAGTCCGGTGAACGACCAAGAGCACAAAGAGTTATGTAATAAAGAGAGACACGGTCGTCAAAAAGCCCGAGGGGTTGGAAAAGGACGAGGAGGCTCGATAACGGTTTATTCGAATCGTAGTCTAGCTTAACGACGGTGTAACAACTGCTTTCCTAGAGCTGCGATGATTACGGAAGTACGTGGATGGAAATGTAGGGCAAATCGTGCGAAATTCGATTCGAATCACAGAACATCCCTGACGATATCACGTACCTTCATGACGACCCGCTGAAATCCTGACATTTCCGAGGACAGCTATACTGCCGCAATTTAAACGATACGAACTATTGAATATCCGCCAAACACATCGAAATTCAAAATTTGTTACAAAATAACATACAATCTCACAAAATTCTCTGGAAGCACACTAAAGTGCATTATAAGAGGAATAATGCATATTTATTCATTTTTTAAAAGAATGTTTTCAATGTATCAAGAGGAAAAAATTAGAGGCCTATTAAGAATTTAATTAAGTCTTTCAAATCTCTTCTTCCTTTCACCATCTTATCTCATCTCATCTCGAAATATTATAAGCGAAGAATTTTTTCAAGTAATTTAAAATTGATTCCGCTGAAAAAAAAAGAAATCTGTACTTCTTGCATTATAGCTTTCTGTCAATCTAATATTTAAACGCGGTAGTATGTTACAAATAAATCCCTCTTTCAGTATATTGTTCAGAATTCATCGGAGAATAAGAATCAGTCATAAATTTTGAGGGTGAATGACTAAAAACCACTCTTATGGGTCCCCAAACAAAACCCCATAAGTTCCCGCATAAATAATCATTAATAGGTAACGTAAGATAACCCAGCCTTTTTAAACTTATTTTCAATTATTTAAAAATATTTATATGTCTAAAAATTTGTTGTTTTCATGTGAGTCGTGAAATTAAGGTATTTGCTATAGACGTCATGAGTACTTTAATCAATGATAAAAATAAAATAATTTTACGATTATTTTAATAATATGTTTTTAAGCATAACAGATTACCCTAAAAAAGAAGAAATATATGTTATTTCGCCAAATTTGCGACAGATTTTAATATTTTTAAGTACTAATTTGTTTTCTAAGAATACTCGTGAATGTTTCAACAATTTTAAATTATTTAGACATTTTTATTTTGTTTATATATAATATAATATAAATATAATAGTAAAACAATTTCAAATAAGTTTAAAAATTATTGGGTAATTTTACGTTACCGTTTAATAATTATTTATGAAAAAAACTTTCAAAAAGCGTTAATAAACCGCAATATTAGGTGAAACTCAAATTTGTCACTTATGGGGTTTTCTTTGGGGACCAATAAGAATGGCTAAAAGTCATTCATCCTTCAAATTTGTGATTAATTGCTTCCTCATAAAGGGAGGTTTGTAATGACCTAAATTTTCAAACATACTTTTTTGACATATTTTGATATAATTCGACCCCAGGAGCGCGAAAATAAAATTTAAAAAAAATGTCCGGGTGTGTGGATGTGTGTATAACTTTTTTCTGTTCACCGTATCTCGAAAAGTAAAAGAGATACGATAATGAAATTTGGATGTAGTGTAGCTCTGATTGATATCCAGGTCTGATAGGATTTTGAGCGAGATCGACCATTTAGAAGTAGTTTTTGTCTTGCGTTCAGAGATTTAAAAAGAAAAATTTCACCTTGACCTTCCACTTATAAGAAAAACTTTTTTGATATTCAAAATACAGCAATACGCTATCTAGCGTATTTGTTCGAGTTTCTGAGACGCATCGATTCGCCTATTGATGAACCTTTTATGACCCACCAGTACCGATTTATGAAGTCTCAAAAAATGGTTTAATCTGTTTATATATGAAAAACTTTTTTGATATTCAAAATACGACAACATCACATGCAGAGTATTTGTTGGTGTCCTTGAGACGCATCGATTGACCTATTGGTGAACCTTTTATGGCCGACCATTACCGATTTATGCAGTTGAAAAAAATGGTTTATTCTGTTTATGTAAGAAAAACTTTTTACTATTCAAAATACAAAAATACGATATCTAGCGTATTTGTTCGCGTCCTTGAGACACATCGATCTAACTATTGATGAACCTTTTATGACCCACCAGTACCGATTTATGAAGTTTCAAAAAATGATTCATTCTGTTTATATGAGAAAAACTTTTTTGATATTCAAAATAAGACAATATCACATGTAGAGTATTTGTTGGTGTCCTTGAGACGCATCGATTGACCTATTGATGAACCTTTTATGGCAGACCATTACCGATTTATGCAGTTTAAAAAAATGTATGTATTCTGTTTATATGAGAAAAACTTTGTCCATATTATGAGTACTATTGTACTGTATCTGACATATTTGTTTGCGTCTTCGAGACACGTCGAATGACCTACTAACGAACCTTCTATAACCTCCTATGATCTAGAAATACCGATTTATAAATTGAAAAAATATGTTGTTTATCTTGTTGAGATAAGGAAAACTTTTTTAATATTGAGGATGCAACTATAATGTATATAATATATTTGTTCGCGTCTTCGAGACGCATCGATTGCCAAAATTAAGAACTTTTCAAGATTTACCATAACCTATCAATATTGTTTTTAAAATTTTCAACAAAATTAGTTTCCTTGTTTATAAAAGGATACTGCATTTGATGTAATTGTTTGCGTCTTCGAAACGCGTGAATTGATCATTTGACGAACTTTCGAAGACCATTATTGATTAATCAATAGCTACTCAGTAAGTTTTAAGAAAAGTTACATTGTTTGTATGAGGTTTCAATTTGGAATATGAAAATACCGTAGGTTAAATATTGTTCATTGTAACAGAACACATGAATTGACATTTTGGTGGGCCCTCTGATTGTTTGAAAATAAAATTTTTGGAAAGACAGAAACATAAGCTTGAACAATATTGAAAGTGTCCATTTTTTTCTTTTGTTAGGGAAAACCTCCCTCTATGAGGAAGCAAATTTATTTGATACTTATGAGGAAGCAAAATGCTCATAAAATGAGCACAAATACATATATGTATACCCATAGTGAATACGTCCATAGTACTTCGAAGCCGTATTCTTATTCTCTGATGAATTCTGAACAATGTACTGAAATACGGAATTACTTGTAATATGTCATCGCGTTTAAATATTAGATAAAAAAAAATCTGACTTTTTCCCATGTTAAATCAATGGGAAACTTCATGGTCTTTGCGTGATCCCTAAATATTATAACCGATTTCGCTCAAATTATGAAATTTTTTTTGGGCATTCTAACAAAACTATGGGGGGGGGGGTGAACAAAGAAATTCGAAAAGTGAAAAAAGGGCCACCATACACATACTGAAAAAATCCGGCTATTCATACCGAAATTTCGTTACAAATAGCCCCTTTTCCAGTTCCCCCTATTCGTACCGAAAAGACCCGGCTATTTGCAGCGAAATTTCGAAATTCGTAGCCACGGCCTTTTTTTGAAGAAACGAAGTCTTTAGAGTGCGATATATCTAAATTATGCATTTGGGGCATAATTTCTTAAGTGTACCCACATTGAAAATGAAAGTTGTCCGATCGGGCTAAAAATTGGCCCAATTGTAGTCCTATTAGATAGTACTCCTCACACCAAAAATTAATTCATTTTGATAATTATTTATTACAGTGGAGGGGGTACAATTTTGTGTTTTTTAAGAAAAGCTTTACTTTCAAACGTTTGTAACTTTTGTCCTATTGCCTTAAACAAAATTTCACTTGAAATATTTTCGATAGAATTTTTCATAAAATTTCTGGTGGTAATAACGATTTTTGAAAAAAATCAAAATTTGACCCAAATTTTCGAAAATCAAAAATAAATTTGACTTTTTTTCAAACTTGGGCACTTTTTTTTTCTTCAAAATAGTTTTAAAAGAAAGCTGAGATTTTTTCCTATAAGACCTACAATTTTTAGAGTGGCAAATTAATTTGTCTTTGAGCAATAGAACGATACATAAACAAGATGCCGTGATAGGGCCGGTGGCGCGCGATCTCCCCTAGTGCGCTCAGGCCGAGGATCTTTGTGCAACGCTTTAGTGCCAGTTTTTTAAGTTAAGTAATATTATATGCTGCTAGAATAACTGTTCTCTGCATTTTCAGGGTGAATTAACAAACGCCTGCATTACGGTAAGTGTAAAATTAATTGGGAATATGCTTTAAAAATTAGAAGTGAGAATATACATCTTTTGAATTTACATTTTTTTTACATTTACATTTTTCTTCAAAAACCTGAAGGAAAATTTATTGCCTGGGGAGTTTTTGATTTGCTTCGATTTTGCTGAGAATTACGCCTTCATAATTCAGAATGTAGCACAATGATAATTTAGCTCATGACATGGTGGCTGTTCACGAGTATCAAAAGATAATGGTAGAATACGTGAAAACTCATTTCAGGCCAAGTAAAATCTACTATTTCACTGATGGTACAGGGCAACATTTCAAAAATAGGAGTAGCTTTGTTAATCTCCAAGCCCATGAAGAAGATTTTGGTATCCAAGCTGAATGGCACTTCCATGGAACATCTCATGGTAAGGGTGCATGTGATGGTATAGGAGCGAATATAAAGAGACAAGCAGTACGTTCAAGCTTACAATGTTCTCCGAAACATCACATGCTCACTCTCCATGCTTTGTTTCAGTGGCCAAACAGTAACTGTAAGGAAACCGAAATTTTTTTCAGCAGCAAAGAAAATCATGCCTTAGCCACCGAGTGACTGAAGAACAGATTTGACAAAGCTGTCATGATGCCAGATACATTACAGTACCACGCTTTCATTTCCACTCAAGACGGAAAACTTCAACTCAAGAAGTTTTCGTCCTCTGAGAAATACGACATCTTCTCGAATGGCAAAAAACAAAAACCGCAAAAGAAGCCTGCAAAGAAAACAACTGTTGAAAATATCGCCAAAAAATCGAACCGAAAGACAGATAATATTACCATGTAATATTACTTAACTTAAAAAACTGGCACTAAAGCGTTGCACAACGATCCTCGGCGTGAGCGCACTAGGGAAAATCGCGCGCCACCCGCCCAATCACGGCATCTTGTTTACGTATCGTTCTATTACTCAAAGACAAATTAATTTGCCACTCTAAAAATTGGAGGTCTTATAGGAAAAAATCTCAGCTTTCTTTTAAAACTATTTTGAAGAGAAAAAAAAAAGTGCCCAAGTTTGAAAAAAAGTCAAATTTATTTTTGATTTTCGAAAATTTGGGTCAAATTTTGATTTTTTTCAAAAATCGTTATTACCACCAGAAATTTTATGAAAAATTCTATCGAAAACATTTCAAGTGAAATTTTGTTTAAGGCAATAGGACAAAAGTTACAAACGTTTGAAAGTAAAGCTTTTCTTAAAAAACACAAAATTGTACCCCCTCCACTGTGATAAATAATTATCAAAATGAATTAATTTTTGGTGTGAGGAGTACTATCTAATAGGACTACAATTGGGCCAATTTTTAGCCCGATCGGACAACTTTCATTTTCGAGGTGGGTACACTTCAGAAATTATGCCCCATTTGTTTATTAAGTTTGTTTATAACCTTGAAAATTACTTTTAATTTATAAAAAATAGTAACTAAGCATTTTTTTACGTATATTCCGAACAGAAGATTGCAAAATAAAGTCCCTAAGTATTTTCAACTTGAAGCAACACTTTCACTCATTAATTTTATAATATAATAACAAACAAATTTTGTTTGAATGTTGTAATCTGCTGGATATTATTTGTAAGAAATGTCTTCAATGGTTTCATAGTGATCCATACAAATATAAGTTGTTGTAAAAAAATGGGATCGTTTATAAAAAAAATGTCAACTTTGTTATTGGATAAAAAATTTATTAAAAAATAAAGAAAGAATCGGCTCGCACAAATCTTTCTGAAATTTAGTTAGCTTTCATGTAAAATAAAATATGCCTAAATTAGGTCAAAATTCTGAGCTCTAGACTAATTTGTACCGAAAAACTTTTTTTACCCCACTGTGGGACGGACGAACACCCGATCTGCCCCAAACTACGAAACCCATAAAAGTGGTTCAAAGTATTTTATCACAAAATTTTCAAATTGTAATCACCCATGCGGACAAATTTTGTGGAAACCATTCCTTAGAAATTCCAGGGGAAATTTCCGTATTGATAGTTCATTGAATTCTACATAGCAAACCATAAGGAATTTAAAATGCAATTGCGAGTAGAATTCTGTATAAAATTTTTTTGATGAAGTTCTCTATAAATTCTCTATGAATATGTCCAATTGGATACACGAATGTGTTTAGGTCTTCTGGTTCGATTACCGAAGTTAAGCAGCGCTGGGCTCGGTTATACTTGGATGGGATCCGTCGTACTGGAAGGGGTGTGTATTTATCAGTTTATACGCTAATTGCACTCTCGAAAAAATATTTACTGAATTTGGATTCTTCCCTGAATCACCTTAAATCGGTAACACTTAAGTTAAGATTTTAGTTTATTTAATAATTGGAACCACCTTGAAATTTAGGTCGCAAAAATTAAAAAATGTAGTTTCAAAATTTACCAATTCAAAGCCGTTGAATTGAAAGTTTTCCATTTTGTTTCTTCTAGATGAAAACTAATCTCTAAATTTCAGTTGGCAAAAAAACTACAGAACTAAAGCCAAATCATTTTTAATAACAACCAGTACATTAAAATAAACTTTTTTACTGAAGTAATACAAATTATCACTTAATTAGTAACTTGCTATTATGCTTTCTGATGGCTCTAACACTTTAATTTTTGAGGCTTACAAATATAATATTCTTTAATATATAATTTGCGCTTAAAATTCGTGAATGTTAAATTTTAATCGTTTTCAAATTAAAGTGACTCAATTTCTTAATATTAATTTTGAAATGGTTGAACTTTTACTTAAAATTAGTCCATCTTAAATAATTATAATTTTTAATTTCTTGAATTGGTAACCAACTGCAATTAGGTTCAATTTTCAAATAATAAGAGCAAAAACAATCTACACAAATAGACCATGAGAAGTACCTAACTAACAAATCTGATTAGAGAGGTAAAAGTGTCACACAGGTATCAGTCGACTAATTCTGCACTTGTATGTATTATGCTACACGCAATGGCATAAACTTCACCTTATGACTCGTTGATGTGGAAAAATGACATTCCAAACTTTATTGGCGTAAAAATACAGTCAAAGGAGAAATAAAAATTTCATCATTACTAAATTGCTTTCATGCAAGAATAAATGGAGTGTCAACGTAAACGCTCGTCAGAACATTAACTTTTTTTTAGCAATTGAGTACTCTTTTGAAGAGAAGGAAAAAAAAACAGATAGATTTGTGATGATAAAACGATGCGAGAGTTCGTTTCGACGTGATGATAACTAACGTGAATCTTTTAGTCTCTCTGATCGAAAGCTCTGCCGAATTTATATCAAAGACGCCGCTATTCTTTCTCTGGGATCGTTAAAGTGAAAGTAGGTTATTACCCTTTTATAAAATACATTAAACCAATTTATAATCTTTATCAAAGTGAAAAATTTTGGCGAGAGGAAGTTTACTTTTCTGTATTATAAATATCATTAGGTTCCCCTATTTCTGGCATTTAACTACACAAAAACAATTAAGAGACCTAAACATAGATTCAGAAAATTATTACATAATAGATTTTTCCCAATACATCAGGAAGATTTAGTGGAAGTAGCTAACTCAAAATTTTAGGCAAATCATAACAAACACTAATGGAATTTCAACATCTTCTCAACACGTCTCTTAATGATCGAGATACGATCCTCAAACGCTAATTCTCTAAAAAAATAACTCGTTTATCAAACACAAAAAATTGCAATCAAAGAGTCAAATTCTTCAAGAAAACATAGAATAATAGATGTATTATTTCTTATCAAGTGAGTCTACTCAAATCCTGGAAAAAAATACTTCATAGTTCCAGGTATTTTCCAGGTATCTCGAGATTTACTTAAATATCGAAATATGTGTACAAGTTTATGTCAGTTTATTATAAATAATGAGTTTTCAGTCCTTGTAAATATATGCATTTTCTAAAAATAGTACAATTCCTATGTGAAATTAAATAACTGTTTTCTTCATTTTTGAAAGTAACTTTATGAAAGGATAAGTAATTTCTTAATGATAAAAGTTTCTAAAGATTGAATTAATTTTTTTCATTCAGAAAGCTATGACAAATTATTACAGCATTTTCCTAAATATATTAATTATCACAATGTAAAAATTGAATTCTAAAATTTCTTCAGAAAACAGTTGAATTGCTGCGTTAGTCAATTAAAAGTAGTAAGGGCACCAATTTATGAGAAAGAATGCTCCACATTGCATTGTTTATAAAGTTTGTTTTGAATAATCGTGAAATTGATTGGTTAGTCAATAGAGTTTTTTAACTTAAATTTCCGTCCTTCATGTCGGAAAAATATTTCTGAAATTAGAACAGGGAATTTTACAATTCCCTAACCCCTATTGCGAGTTAAAATTATCATTCATTTGAAAAATTCCCGATTCTAACTGAGAATTATAATTCTTTGGGAAAAAATCCAAGTTCCAACTCAGAATTTGTTAAAATTTGAAAATTCCCTGTTCCAACTTACAATTTATTTAAATTTGAAAACCTGCTCCAAGTCAGAAATTTAATTATTTTCGAAAAATCTCCGTTTCAAATCAAATTTTATAATTATTTTGAAAAATCACCTGTTCTGAATCAGAACTTCAATTATTTTGGAAAATTTTCCGTTTCAAATGGGAATTAGAATTCATTAAAAAAATTCCTTGTTCCAATCCAGAATTTTAATTCTTTTCGAAAATTCTCTTAAACATTTGGTAAACTGTATCAATTAGAGTGAATTTATAATTAATTCAAGTTAACAAACATTTGTTTAAGCAATTTTTTGTTATTTTTAATAATATTTTCTTTGAATAACGCTAGAAAGATGCGGTGTTTTCCGAAATTTAAAACTTTTTGTCCATATTTTAGTTAGTGAGGTAATAATTAATGCAAGTTAACAATCATAATTGTTTAAGCAATTCATTATTATTTCTAGCTAGCTTCTCTTAGAGTAACGCTAGAAAGTTGCGGTTTTTTTTCTGAAATGTTTAGTTTTTCTATGATTTTTAGTTATGAATTATTTTGGTTAAATTGCAATAATTATTACTTCACTCTAAAAAAATGGACAAAAAATTGAAAATTTTAGAAGAAGTCGCAACTTTCTAGTATTATTCAAAGAGAATGTTACTAAAAATAATAATGAATTGTGAAAAAAAATTATTTGTGCATCTAATTATCAGTAAAAAGTGATATTTTACGTATTTGAAACCCAATATCCACTCTGGGGTTTTCTTGGGACCCTATAAAACAGACTTATAGGGGTGAAATTCCAAAAATAATTTTCGATTCAAATTCTATTGCTAATGTGAAGAGAAATGTTGAGGGTCAACTCGATACACCCAATATTAACGATTCGGACTGAAATTTACAAAAACGTCTTTTTTTCTTATTGGAAGTACGTATTAAACTTCATGGGGCCTACGGGACCTCTAAATATGATTTTTTTCACCAAAGAACTCATTCATTGTCTTGTGGATTCAAACTTATTTGGGGGGGGGGGGTATGAATGAAAGTTGAAGAAAAAAAATCTGGACCACCCTAGTAGACATCGTGTCATCACCAAGAGTAAAGTTTTAGTTCATTCAGTATATTCGAGAAGTCACTTTAAGAAGGCTCGAAATGTTTCATTTTTTATGGGTGGAATCATTGCCCAAACTCTAAAGTAAAGAACACTTTATCGCAAAGAGATTTCCTCGTGTATCTAGGCTGGAAAATGTTAACGGCCAAACCGTTGATGTTTACTAGAGTACTTAAGCGCAACACCGACTCTCGTTTGAACCAAGAACTCCAGTAACGAAAATAACACAACCGACTATTTATGTAAGCAAATGACGTTATAAGAAGGTTCCGAAGCCTTGCAAACGACGCTACCTTTGAAATGAAGATTGCGTTTACCACTTCGGCACATATTTCCTTCTTGACTCTGTCAACCAATTTCATTCTCCGCAAATAAAAACACGGATTCTAGCTTTTTTTACTTAAGTCTTCATTCGCCAATTGAAGGAGACGAGTCATTTTTATTTTTATTTCTACACTAAAGTAAATCAATACAAATTTCGATATCGCTTTTTTTATTATTGATTTCTTCTTTCCTTTAGAACTTGTTAATGCAAATTGAGACGGGATTTTTTGTAAGAAAAATGAAGCGCACACTTTCAAATCGAAACTTAACATTTGGGAACTCACAGAGTCAGAAAATTAATAAAAAGAAATTTGGTGTCAGTCTATATCTCTGTCTGTATGACTGGCTGTATCTCTTGCTTTCTATACGTATGACTGTGTGGTTACCTGAATGTTGTAGCAACGATAACTTTTGAAGGATTTGAAAAATAAAATTAGCAATTGATAAACTTCCTGAATGTTCCAAATTAAAAGCCAAGTTTGTTAATTAAATCAATCAAACCAAAATTAAAAAGTTTCAAGCATTTTTGAAATTTGAAACAAATTTTTCTTAAGAATTGCAGGAATATTTGTCAAAGTTTTCTGGTAAATGACAAAAAGACTTGCAAATTTTCCTAATGGCATTTTGAAATTTGATGAAGAAAACTGATCTTTTCGCATTTAAAATCGCACATAAATTTCAAAAGCCCAGGAGCACGGTTAAATAATGACCGATTTGAAAAAATAGGGAATTTCTTTTTCCGAAAAACGGACAAATCGGGAAACGGGGTCGATCACCAAAAATAACAAAATAAAATGTCCACAAGTAGAAATTCGTATCACCCTAGAATGGCATATTCCGAGTTGAAAACATGTGAAGCCTCTTAGTTTGATAATAATATATTACATCACAAGTAGTATCAGACATGATTTCACGGGGAGATGAATGACTTTCCAGAGATTTTCGTCAATAAATAATAAACCTCTTATAAATGGATATTTTATTCTAAAATGTTTGAAAGATATCAAAAACTTTCATTACAGTTGAAACTGTGATGAAAAATTCGATCTAAAACGACTTCAAAGGCTTAGATATAATTTACACGACATTAAGAGGTAATGAATCAATTGAATAACTTCAAGAAATTTATGAAGGTTTTTGAAACATCAAAAGGTTTCAAAACATTTCAAGGGTTTTCATTTGGTACGGTTTATCAAGGTACTTTTAATGGAAGTATTTAGATCTAAAAATCTGAAATAAAAGCATCTTTATATGTCACTTGTTTTTCATTACAGTAAAAAGAAAATTACGGGTACCGACAAGTTTTTTACTGGTTTTTTAAAAAGCAAACTTCAAGTATACCGAAGGTACTGTCAGGCATTTTAGAGTAGGGTCATTCGATTTAAAATTTATTTGGTCAGTTGTTGGCTTTTGACGCTTTAGATGGAATGCTTTATTATACAATATCATACTTTATCGTCGATTTTTGACTCAAGAATTACGATTAACGAATGGTAGGGCGGGAAGATACCCCTCTGGCTGTTGACATAAATAATAATCTGCAAACCCCTACCCCTTTCCAACGTATTCTGGGGGCGGAAAGGCACCCCTGTGGCTGGTCATAGAAATAATGTTATTCGAACCCCTACCCCTTTCCGACGTATCCTGATGGGCGAGAAGCCACCCCTGTGACTGGACACAGAAATAATGTTGTTTAATCCCCTACCTATTTAAAACGTATCCTGGTGGGCACGAAGGCACCCCTTTGACTAGTCACAAAAATAATATAATTAAATGGAAAGGGCCTTTCCAATGTCTTTCTGATTCGACTTCTGTAATTGAGGCACCGGATTGCAGAACTGCCTGTGCGCTCGGTCCGTCTCGGCCTAGTAGGCAGTAGAGTGGGGAGCCCCACTGAACGCGTTGATCGAGGGAAAAAATCAATTTAAAACGCAATAATCAACTTGTCGTTTTTCTGTTAATAATTGACGAATCGAGTTGATTTTTGCGTAGAAACATTCCTTAGACTTGTGCGCTTCTCACAGATCCAATAGTTTGGTGAAATTGTTCATTTAACTTATTATTAACA
>CAKNYM010053032.1:202718-231445 GCA_932195095.1 Andricus curvator
ATTGAATAAAAATGTTGACAGACTATGAATTAAAATCACTGGAAAAGAACCCAAGGCTTGCTTTTATTATTTTGTTTTTTAAAAAACGAATACCAATAAAGATAAAAAATGTTCGCTTTTTTATCTTTTATTTAATCTTCATTTCCATTTTTACTAGCCGGTGGATATGCATATGCCACAGTTTTAATAATCTTTGTTACCATTTTCTGAATATTCAGATTCAGAGAAGTTGTGTTTAACTTTCTCAATTCTTCAACATGAGAAGAATATTACTAATCCCGTTTTAAATAAGTAAGTGATCTTTATAAAATATACAAATAAATAATTTTGATTCATTTCAGTCCAGTCTCAATTGAAAATTTCTTAACTTTAAACTATCTTATATTTGTCAAAAAGTTAAGACAGGAAAATAATTTATATATATAATTTATTTTTGAAGTAATTGCAACTTTGTTGGCGACTTCCTTTGGAATTCACGGCGATGATGATTTTGGTGATTCAGGAAGAGCATCCGAGAGAATAGCTAAACATGAACGTGATGCTGATAGCCAAATTAAATGCGAAGTGAGCATATACAAATGTTCGTTCTCTCTTTTTCAAAAAAACATCCATTTTGTGGTACTGATGGTTGCGAATATACAGGCTTCAAGCATTTACATTGCGTCCAGCAATGTGGAATAAGTAAGTTGTACAGAAAAATATTTTAATTTATTAAGAATAATTTTAAGAAGCTAATAATAACCATTTTTCAACAAGAGATCACCTCCGTGTATATTGTATAATAAGGACATAAGATTAAATCTTTGGTAAACTGATAATTATTTAATCAAGAACTTTGGTTTTCTATGTCCTTATGTGTGGTTACAGCTTTGCACTAAATCCCAAGGCGTCGAATTTTGATCGAAAGTCGATCAATTAGTTGCAGTGGGAAAAATAATTGACATTTAAGTGAGAAAATGTGAATGTACACTGCCGTTTAGAATTGTGCTTAGACTTCTAGTATAATAACTAGTATAATTTAAATTTGTTCTTAAATTTTAAATAGCATTCTAAATAATCAACCCTTTTTATTATACTTTGGCTCATTTTGAAGCTACATTCTCATAGTAGAGCAAGAGCTTATGAACATAAATGTAAAATTGTTTTCCAGCTTAGTGCAAGAAGTTAAAGTAACAAAAAAGTTGAAAAAATTTGGAAACATCATGTCTGTAGGCAAATCATGATAAAAATTAAATCAGTATATATTTTATGGAAGTTTTATAGAAGATCATATATATGTGTCACATACTTTACGAAATTATTTTTCTTACCAAAAAGATTATTGAAATTTTTCCCACTATTGTATTGAAAACTTCCAAGCAACTAGAAAGAAAAAAATTGTACATTTATGCTGTTGAGTTGCTAAAATTCTGTAGAAATTTACATTTCAAATGTGAGCCCAAGAACGTTAAAAAATATTGATTATTTCGGACGTTACGGAAAATTTAAGAAAACATTGAAATTTGCGCATATTTTTGCAATATCTTCTTAAAGAATAGCCAAATAGGCCCTGAGCGCATTTTGTACAAAATTTCGAGAGCTTTCAACCTATTAAAGAAAAATAAATTTAACTCTAATATAATTAAAATTAAGAGAACTTAATCAACAAAACACAGCTGGATGCATAGTTCTGATTGGTAGTGTATATAGTTGTAATTTTTAATGTAGTATGTATGTAGATGTCAACTGTTTTCCCCCTGCAACGAATTGATCCACCTTTTGATTGAAATTTGATGCTTTGGGATTTAGTACAATATGTATACAGATGGAGATTAATATTATTTAAGGATTAAGAATTATTCTCATTAGATAGTTTTAAAAAATTGTTTTAGTTTTCCTCACAAATTTTCTCAAAATGATAATAAATATTAATAATTATTTCAGAATCCCAATGGAATGTTCGAAAGCTGAGAAGGAAGCTGAGCAGTACGCTCAAAACGTATGTCCTACTAAACACTGATGGATCTTTGCTACAAAAAACTCTTTCTGCCAATTTTAGAATTTAGGTTTAGAAATAGTTATTGGGATTATTTAAACATGAATACCCCCATCTGGTGCCAAAAAAATTAACTAGAAAGAGTGGGTAGAATTATAAAGATGTATTTCAGTTTTTGAATCAAAGCGTTTTTACGATTGTTTTGTAAAAATGTCAAGAAAATGTTGCATGATAAAAAGAGATCGTTATCCAAAACAAAGTGTTTCAAATGGAACTTCCATCTTCTACAGTAAAAAAAACACATTTCGTAACGAAAATATTTTTCTGAAAAAAAGAAAACATTTTTTTACTATTTATTGTAAATTTCAACACATGATAGGCTTAAATTAATTACTACATTAATTACTACATTATAGTTCATGAAAGCTTATAATGTATTGAAACTCATATGACATAGTACAATATTGGTTTTTTTTTAGAAGAACATTTTTCACAAGAAATGTGTTTCTTTACTGTATAAGATGGATATTCCATCTGTAACCTTCTGTTTTCGACAAAACCTATTCTTATTATTCAATAATCGTTCTAAACTATGAAAAAACAATCGTAAAAACACTTTCATGTCCACATTAGAATATATCTTTAAAATTCTACTTCATTACTAAAAATAAAATTTATCAACATTATTTTCTGGTATTAATATTTTGACAAATATCAGATCGATATATGAAAGTTAAGTAGTAATCTTCAGTGAAGTCGGATTGAAATGAATACAAATTATTCATTTATTTGTACATTTATAAAGATCACTTACGTATTAAAAACGCGAATAGTACTTTTCCTCTCATGTTGAAGAATTGAGAAAATTAAGCACAACCTTTTTGAATCTGAATATTCAGAAAATATGAACGCTCTTTGAAATTATTGTCCTGCGTATATATTTATATCTACGCACGACGATTTCAACGAGCGTTCATATGGGCTTAACATACAGATTCAGATGCGTATATTATGAGAACACGAAATAGCAGATACAAAATGCAAATAACTATTTATGTGTGTTACACGGGAAAAATAAATGTCTATAGATATAGGGCAGATTAATTCAAGTTTTGTCCAGAATATAACTTTAGACAACGACGCAGCAATTATTATTCTAAAAATAAAATAAATGTCAATATTATTTTCCGAAATTATTTTTTTTAAATATCAGATTTTTTTGTATTTTCAGAAATTTTTAATCAAGTCTAAACTGACCTTAATCAAAAATTTTCATTTGTATATTTTATAAAGATTACTTACTGAGTAAAAGAAATTTTGCTGAATTTAATCCAAATCAATAATAATCTGCAACAATTTTAAGTATTCTTTTTAATTTTGTTTCTTTAAATATTTCCAAAGCATTTATATATCTGCAGACTGTTTAAGTCTTTCGGGTGTACCGAATTTGTCTAATTCTCTGAGAATCATTAAATTTCTGATATAAAATGTACTCTCTAAATTTCAATAAAAAATTTCACTGATGAACAGGGAAATCTCACTGATTCAAATTTAGAGAAAAAAAACATTCTTTTTAACATTTTAATATCTTCAAAATTGTACGAACATAACATTACTTCCCAAATTCGGAAATTATTATTTCCGGTGGACTAATACCTCTTCAGTTATGAAGATAACATCTATCGTGTCTCGTTTCATGTATCTAACTGCCTTTGGTAAACTTTAAATGTCCTTTTATAGGAACCATGATAAATGTCCAATATTTATAAAATAGCGTTTGTATTGTATGATTAATGTTGAACAATAAAATGATTGCAAAATTTTAAATATATGAAACTGAAACGATATAAACCTGCTCGACAATTTCCAAACTAAACTTATAGAATTTAGTTACAGGTTAAAACTATAAGCGCTTAAAGATCTACGACTTCTGATTCAAAGAGTGTACAATCATGAAAGTTTGAACGCTTGATTTTCTACGTAATGAAGCATAGTTAAAGACTAAATTGCATAAAGCTCTATAGACTTTGAGGTACATTTTCGACAGAAAGTTTTTAATGTATATTTATTTTCTGAAATACCTTACAATAAAAAGCTACAATCCTTTCTTTGGACTTTCTTCCCTATCTCACATTGTTATGCTAAAAATAGGATTTTTTCATAGCTTTTTTTATCGATAAAACAAAAACTCCTACAAATCTTTTTCCAAACTTTTTACGTATCTCGCATCTTTTGGCGTAATATTGTAATTTTCGATTTTAGAATGTCAATTTCGATAAATAAATTAAAAACGATGAGTTCTGTCGAAAAATGGTTCAAAGAAACTTTGCAGGAAATTTTAAAAGCTGAAATTCCTTCAAAACATGTTCCCCATATTTTTCGTGGTTTGGCTCAAAATTTGAATTTTCGATTGTTTGCATAGTATTTTGGATAAATAAAACCAAAATAACAAATTCTGCAAAAAATGTATGAAAATAATGTTGTAATACTTTTTAAAATCTAGAATTCCCCCCTGGGTTTTCCCCGTATCTCACGTGTTTGGCTCGACATTAGAATTTTCTATTTTTCTCATGGTCTTTTCGATAAATAAAACTGAAATGACAAACTCTATCAAAAAATGGTTAGAAGAAATTTTGTAGCCCTTTTTGAAAGCTATAATTGCTCCTTCCGAGATTTTCTTGTATTTTAAGTCACTTTGGAATTTTGCGTAAAATTGGAATATTCGATTTTTGGATAGCATTTTCGATGGATAAAACCATAACCGTTGGTCAAGGAACGCTGGTTAACGATCTGTTTCTTTCTTGTAGTACCCAAAAAAAGTGTGCCAAAGCTCGATTTGATCCGTTCACATTTTCGAGAGTTATCGTGTTCACATACGGACAGACAGACATACCGACATGCAAACAGACAGTCGCCATCGCTAAAACTTGATTTTCGTCTTTAGGGGGTCTCAAAGCGTGGAGATTCGTTGAAAAACTGGGATGTGCCAATTCGGACGATTCTAATACTTTCACACAAAAGTAATTTTATTTATTTAGAATAATTTTAAAAAAAACCTAATAATAACAATTTTTGAGTGATAAATTACCTCCTTGTATGAGGCGGAGATAAGATGAAGTCTTGGATAATGTGGCACCCAAATTAATTAATTTAATATGCCTCATAGCAGTGGGGGATTCGAGTGGCAGCCTCATAATATGAGTAGCGAATTCTGAGTCCAGAGGCGTTTGAACCGCCGAATCGTTAGTACATAGATCTTTTGTAATAGGTCGCAGCCTAAAGTGCAAATCGAATATCGGCAGTTGAGGTATATATCCTATAATATAATTCAAATTAGTTCATTTTGGCACAATTTGTGAGGTTCCATGCTTTTTCCATTGTCCTTAACAAGGAGAATGATACTTTGGTAGACCCCCACCCATCCCTGAACGTATCACGTATTTTGTGAATGACCCCTTAGTCAAAAACTCTTTTTTTTTATTTGCTTGATATAGAGATGGAGATTAGAATTATTCATGAATTATAAGAAATTACTTTAAATTTTTCAAAATTGATTTCAGTTTTCAGTATCTTGTCTAAGATGATAATAAATATCAATACTTATTTTAGATGGCAAATATAGAGAAAATACACTACACTGTTCGAAAATTAAGCTTAAAAATGGAATTTACCTACATAGTTAGCATAACAAAGATTTTCTTGTAAATTCTTTCAATTTTTAATACAAAAATTAAATGCTTTCAATTTTTAATTTTGTTTCATCACATGTAAAATTGTGGAATCATTTTACTATTCAACATTAGTCATATAATAAAAATTTCAATTTTACTTAGAATATTCCGTGCTAGAACTATAGAATAAAGTACGATATATGCATAGATATTTACATTTTAATAGAGTTAAAAAGTTCCAACTCATTTATTTTCTAGAATAAGATACTTACGGTAGTTTATAAATATTTAACTTATTATCTTATTCCTGGGTTCTATAAAGAAACAATTAAATTTGACCAAAGGTACCAAAGGCAGTTAGATAAGAAACAAGACGCGATGGGTAAATAAATAATTTTTATTTACTTCAGTTCAGATTTAATTTAAAATTTATAAACTTCAACATATCTAATATTTTTCACAAAAAAACGACGAAATTTTGTTATACTTCAGTTTTTGAAGTCATATTGTAGCCTAACCTTGAACTAAAATGCTGGTATCTGTACATACCTTTTTTCCGCGTAACACAGATAAACACATTTTTTGTCGCCTACTTCTTGTTTTGATCATAAAATTTTTTAATAAACCTTGATAATGTGCTCGTCACACATATTTATTTTTCAGATCATATCTAGTACATGACAAATTCGACGAGCATTCATATTGTCCTTATATTCAGATTTAGGAAAATTCTACTTAACTGTTTCTAAATTCTTCAACATGAGGTCAAAAATAATTTTCGCGCTTATACTAGGTAAGTGATCTTTATAGAATATACAAATCAATCAATAAATCTTTAAAAAATCTGATATTTGTCAAAAAGTTTATGCAAAAAATAATTTATATTTCATTTATTTTTAAAGCAATTGCAACTTTATGCAAGACCTCCTTTGCAGATAATCCTGATGTGAGTATAACTTCAATTTTTTTTCTATAATAAGTCATAGCAATTTAAAAAAACGCTAAGAAGTACTTCACTATGGGTATTTTCCTTTGAGCTCAATTTCATATTTTTGGAATACTTCCTGTGTGGAAAAATTTCGCGCTGTACTGTTTCTGTCTAGTACGCCTTGAGTCAACACTGGTGCGCCACCAGGCTGACTTTCCAGTGGCTAAACTAGGATGTAACGCTCGGATCGACTAGTTTCTAGACAGATCGTCTATTCTGATAAAAAATAATTAATAATTAAATAATATAATTATTTTTTATTACATAAAAGTCCAATATGTAGATTTTGCACTTGATTAAAAATGTAAAAAAAAATTGTGTACACTAAAAAAAGAAAAAATGAGTTTCCGCAAATCTTGTACATACGCCGGGTGTCGAAATATTGATGTAACTTCATATTATGTCGCTAGAACTTTGTCCCGTCGCCTTAACACACTCAGCCATCTAAAGGTTAAAATTTTTTTCATTTTTGTTGGATATGAATTTCAATTCATTACATCGTAATATTTATTTCAATAAAACATGAACAATTTTTAAACATTAAAAGTGCTTGATGTGTGAATAAATCATTGCAAATGATAAAGTTTGTATGATTATACTTGCGATTAGGCTACGAAATAATTATTGATTATTATTTTCAATCAATAATACATGAGGCTTAATTATCATTTACGCAATCAATAAATAATAAAAATAAGTTAAATGAATCCTTTATGTTAATATTTGATTTTCTGGAATATTATAAATATAATACATAGCATTATACATATTATAATTACTATAAATTTACTATACATTTATTATAACTTTACTATATAATTCAATTGAAAGAAAAATTTTGTAAACATTCTTCTAAAAAACTCGTTGTTGAAAATACAGCTCGTATATTAAGATTTCAATCACCTTCAATAATTATTGTTTATTATCTGAAATATGTAATAGTCTACATTTAATTATTAATTGAACATTCATGCAATTATGCATTGTAATTCCCTGAATGTTTTATTCCAAAATTATTATTTTCTGAATTCACTTCTGTAATTACGGGCTTTAGCATGATTCAAGACTGCCACGAAATTTTTCCACACGGGATTTGCTTCCTCATAGACATAACATAATGTTTCCATATGTGAAGGCATGTTCACACTATTAAGAATAAAAATAACAACCTGCTAAATATTATACATGTAGATAACTGAATTTTGAACTATTCGATATGTACTTCACGCTAACATATATCTTATTTTTCACAGCCGACGCCTGGTTACCACCCAATTATAGGGGCCGTTAATACCTTAGGTCAATGCCAAATGACGTGCGATGTGAGCATAAAACAATTTTCGTTTTCTCTTCTTCGCATTGAAAACTTCATTCTTGCAAGAAATATGTGAAATCATTTATAAAATATATATGCTTTTAGGCAACATGGGGATCAGAAGGAAAGCCATTATGCGCTAATGATCATTGCAATTATACCGGTCCAAACGAACTCGACTGCATGTCAAAGTGTCTACCAAAAAATGAAAAAAGTAAGTCGAACAGAAAAATATTTTCACTTTTGTGGAATAATTTTCTAAGATAATAATAAAAAATTTTCAACGATAAATTACCTCCTTGTGTATGAAATCTTTGGTAAATAGATAATCACTTCGTCGCCCTAAAGTTATAGTACACCATGTCCCTCAACTGTCAAACTGAGAATTTGAGGTTCAAATTTTAACCATAATATACTCTGCGAAAACGTTGTCAAATGTCGAAATAAGTTTATCGGTCAAAAATAATGCGTGATCAGGAACATATTAACACAAATTTTAATACTATCATGAATGTATTTCAGGTGATGCGGAAAATTGGGTTTGGACATGGCGTAATATGAGATTCAAAAAATTCATTTTTTCTCAGAGTTATAGTACGCCATGTCCACAAAATATTTATAAATGAACTATTTATGATGAAATTCTTAAGGAAAAAGTTTAACAGAATGATATTTTACATTATTCTGTTGTATTACATACCTCGAATTAAATGAGTTACTCGCAAATTATTGACTTTTGAGTAATATTCCGATGGTTACTTTTAACGTTAAATATATTTTTGAAAATTGTTATTTCTCAAATTGAACTTAGGTTATCCATATAAAATATGCAATACGAAATTGGCATTTTTTTCATTTATTGCAACGCAAAAAAGGACATGGCGTGATATAATTCTAACTTTTAATTAACGTCACTATTTTAATTAATAATTGTAACAGCTGAGGAAATAAATTGCAGGAAAAAATGTATTAAAAAACAAAGTTTAGCCCTAACCAAGCCTAAAAATAATAATAGTTCAAAAATTTCCAAAAGTGGACATGGCGTAGTATAACTATGGGGCGACGACTTGGGCAAACAAATTTTTTTCATTTGCTTAATATATAAATTTTTTTTTCGATTATTTATGGATTCAGAAATGATTTTTAATTTTCATAAATTTGCTTCAGTTTTCAATATATCGTCTGAGATGATAGTAAATATTAATATTTATTACAGAGCCCCAATTTGCACACTGGAAAAAATGTAAAAATAAACCACCAACAAGATGTCCATAATGGATCATTACTATACAAAATTTCTTTCCGCCTTTTTTAAAATTTAAGTTTTGAAAATATGTTTTTCTTGAATATACTTTTGTTCTGAATATATCTAAACTACTTCTGAAATAATGAGTATTTGTTATATTCTTCAACCTATTTTAAAGCCAAATTTTCTAAAAATGTATCCAAAAACTTTGAGAATTTTCCGAACCCAAACTTTACTATTGTAAAAGTACTTGTATACTTCTTTTACGTAAATTGATCTTTCAAAATTTATTAGAAGGAAAGCCATTATGCGCTACTGAATTTTTGCACACTAAGATACGTTTGGATTAAATAGAGAAAATTCGGATAGATTTATAAGAAAAATTGGTCTTTAATACCTCATTGTCTGAATTTAAGAACTGAGTATTCAATCCAGCAAAGTTTTACTTGAAATCATAACATTTTTTCTAAAATTTAGAAAAACTTTGCTGACTTAAATGCCAATCCTTTTGTAATCTAAAGATTTTAAGTATTCCTTTTTACTATGAAATATGTTCGCATGATAACATATTTACACGTGTCAAATCAATTACTTTAAATCAAAGAAACTCAAAACACATTTTCTTTAAATCAACTCTAGCATAATGTACTTCACTGATTTTACTAAAATATCCATTTAACTTTATACAACAGAAAACTTTCGTTAAAAGTCAAGCAAACTATATTTTACCCCGCTATTTTATGAATGAATTATCAGAACTCTAAAAATAAAATAGAAAAGCCGCTCTACTCAGTTTTGAACTGAAATTAAGTTTTTTCAAGCAAATGAGATGAAAATCATATAATTTGACAAAGAAAAAATCCTCACATTTCATATACAGATGCTTTTCCGACTCACAAGAGAAATTAGTTTTGAAGGTTATATGTTAGCCACAAATTTTCACCACAGTTATAAAAGAAAGACATGATGATCTAAGATGTCACCTGATACTACATACTACAATGCTTTCTCTGTTGTCAGCATCAGCACTGACTGTGCTTGAAATATTTGGAGAATTTTTGTTTTAACCGTAAAAATAAAAAATATATTATTATTAAAATAATACTAATTTATTATTATTATTACATTAAACTTCAGTAGAAGTGCTACATCACTAATTTTGTATTTCAACTATTAAAATTTTTGAAACAATTGTGGTATGTTTGCAAATCAATGGAATATTTGTTTCATTTTAAGCTGGGTTTATTTTTGTAAATTATCGTTGTTCTTGAAATAATTCTCTCATTTCTTAGAGTCAAAAACTTTGTTCTTTAAATTATCTGTCTACTTTGTTAAATGCGTAGTCTGAACAAAATATCGCATCTAACGGCCATAGAAGAAAACCTTTCACTTCAGCCGATGGACTTTGAATTTTTGTTTAAGAAATATTTGCTTGATTCAAAATCACATTTGACCAAATAAACTACCGAATTTTTAAACACAAATCTCTCATTTCTTTCTACCAATAACAACTTTCCTTCGTTGAGTTAATATTTCAATAACTATAATAAATATTAAAGCAAAATTTATGGGATTGCAAAGAATTTCCTAAACTTGATAAGGATTTTGAAAAATTGCATAGAATTTAGAACATTTTAAGGTATTTGTAATGATTTGAAGGCTGACTTTAGACAATTTTGAAGCTTTCAAAGGATTTTTATGGGATGATTTTAATCGATTTTTAGCGGACTTCAATAGAGACAAAAAGAATTCTTCATATGCGTTAATATGCGGTTTTGAAGAATTTCCTTCAATTTCGAAAGATTTGAAAGGATTGCATATTAGGTATAAGATTTTAGGATATTGAAAAATATTCCAAGGAATTTCAGAAGATTTCCACGATTTAAAAATATATCAAAGGAATTTTTAGGAATTTTATTAGACTTTCAAAGATTTAAGTAATTTTAATGGATTTCAAAGAATTCATTCACACGAATTGAGAGATTTCCAAGGATTTGAAATATTTAATTTTTCTTATATTTATGTATTTATTTATTATATATATTTTTTCAATATTTAATATTTATTCATATTTATTTATTATTTATTTATTTAAATATTTCCTTACCAAGGAATCCAAGAAATTTTTAAGAGATTTAAAAAATTTGAAGGAATTTCCCAGGATTTTATTGATTTTGGAGAATTTAAAAAAATTGTATGCGGTTATAAAGAATTTCCTAAAATTTCGGAAGGAATGAAAGGATTTTATAAGGCCTATAATTTTTATGATATTTAGAAATATTCCGAGGGATTTTCAATGAATTTTAACGAATTTAATCAGATTTCCAAGTACTTTCAATAATTTTAAGGGATTTTGAAAGCTCTCATCGTATTAAATCAATTTTCCAGGATTTCAGAAAATATCAGATTTCATGGAATTTGAATTTTTATGTTAATATATACGATAATGATAATTACATAAGTTATAAGATTTTAAGTTATTGTAAAAGATTCCAAAGACTTTCAAAGATTTAAAAAATGTCAAAGAAATTTCCAGAGATTTCAAATGACTTGAATGAGTTGAGATTTGAAATCATGTTTACTTGTTTTAATGGATTTTTACGGTTATATATTTATATATTTTAAAATATTTTAATGCATATGAAGAGATTTTAAAAATTTCAAGATATGTCAAAGAGTTTTGTAGCATTTCCAAATATTTCAGAGAATTTCAAAGAATTTAACATTATTTTTCAGTACCTTAGAAGCGAACTTTAAAAAAAAATCAAATGGAATGAAATTTCAAGTGATGTTAAGGTATTTTAAAGAATTTCACAAGATTTAAAAGATTTTATTGAATCTCCAAGGGCTTCAAAAATTTCTACGGATTTGAACGGCTTTTCTTATAAAACTTTAATGAATCAGTTAATATTTATTTATGTTAAAGGGATTTCAAATTATTTCTACTTATTTTAAATCTGCGACTTCTAAAGATTTCAACGGATTTTAATGGATTTATACGTATTACAACAGTTTCCACGGGTATGAAGAAACCTACAAAATTCGTAGATTTCAAAGGATACTTAAAATTATTTTTATTATATATATAAGGAAAACAGTAATATTCTCTTTTACATTATAATGAGTAGGTGATCATTGAAAATTACACAGTAAAGCAATAATTACTACTAAAATTCTATCGTTGACTAATTTTGAAATAATCTGCAGATATCTATAGACAGCTTATATTTTTCCGTGTAACAAAGATTAACAAATATTTGAATTTTGAGATTCTTCAACATAGGGGAAAAGTCATATTCGCGTTTTTAATGAGTAAGTGATCTTTATAAAATGTGCAAATAAATAAATTAATAAATTAAGTTTTGAAATATGTTTTTCTCAAGTATGGCAATTTTTATTTTAATATTGAAGCAATGTTAGGTTACCACTCTAAATAGATAGATCAGTAGTCGACAAGTTAGATGTATCCATTAACTGTTTTATCATATTAAATACTATATTAACCAAGTCGCTCGTTGTTTTTATCTTACATACGTCCATCCATTATCCAAGCCCTACAATACAACATACAACATAAGTGTACTTCTTCTGAATACTTCTTAACAACTTCTGAAATAATGAATATTCTCTTAAGTTATTCATCACATTTTAAAGCTCATTTTATCAATAACGTATCCAAAAATTTTGAGTTTATGAGGCAAATATACGAGAGAATACATTTTTTATATTTGAAAAAATTTAGTTCAATATTTTAGTTTAGGAAACACAATATGTTAATGTTAATGTTATTGAAAATACGCATTTTTAGTTATATTAACCTTTACCGTCACCTGAATCTTTTTTTTTTAATGGCATGCATGAAAAATTAAATTAAAAGACTTGAATAACTAAGCAAATCTAAACTAAGAATTTAGAAACGAAAAATTGTCGTAGAAAATCTCGTAAAAATGAAGTGATTAATTCATTACTCCTGAATTATATAATCTGAAGAAATATAAATGCATTAGAAATACATAAAGAAATACAGTAAAACAGAATGCTCAAAATGTTGTAAATTTTTAACACACTTTGTTTTTTTGTTTTTTTTTTGCTATAGGTTTGTATAACTCTGAAACTTGAATTGTCATGCTGATGCAGTAGATTAGCATTTAATTCTTTTGATATGTTTATCAATGCCTATTCTTACCGAAATTTTGGTACACATAGCCATGATCTATAAATTAAAATTACTGGAAAGAACACAAGGCTTACTTTTATTACATTGTTTTAAAAAAAACGAATGCCAATGCAGATAAAAAAAATCTGCCCGCTTCGCGGGCACATTCTCATGGCACGCTTCGCGCGCGGCTCGCTGCGCTCGCAAGTTTGAGCGCGCCTAGGGCGCGCGACTGTTGGATCTCGCGCTTCGCGCTCGATCATATATTTATCTCGCGCTTCGCGCTCGATTATGTATTCACCTCGCGCTACGCGCTCGGGCGTATTTACATCGCGCTTTACGCTCGTCTCCTCTAGATTTTTGAACTTCGTGTTCAACTTCGATGAAAAGAAAAAGTTTGTTTGCAAATATTATAAAATTATCAAAACCTCTACATATTAAGTGATTGTTAAATTTGTTTTCATTTTAGAATGAAAAGGAACTTTATTTACTCAAGGTTCTATCGACCTTAAGGAACACATTCTCATCCGGACACTCGCGCTCGATATTTGATTTGAAAATCATTTGAACCGTATGATAGAAACAAAAAAGTTTGAGCGCACTTACGGCGTGCGATTTGGTAAATACACTGAACGCGCACTTTGTGTTTCGTGTTATATGTTCTTCATATACAAATTACTAAATTTTTATTTGATTTCAAATGAAAAGTAATGATATAATTCAGGCGACAAATTTTATTAGTTAACATTTTATTTTAGCTTGTGCCGTTTATCAAAAAAGTTAATTTTTTCATTTTCAATATATTCTTACCACAAAAATTGATTACGGGTTTGTAAGTCTTTCTTGAATGCACAATTTTTGTTCATTTATATGTTTTCGTACCTTGCATTGTTTTTTCAAAAATTTGATTTTTTTTACTGTCAATGTTATTTTCACGAATAAAAAAAAACCACGCATCCTATCGAAACGTGAGTCACAATAAATTTGTACCTCTTCCTTGGATGAAAAAATTTTGTTTCGGTCATTTTTTCGTAGCTGGTAATATTCGTCTGAAAATTTGATTTTTCTATTTTCAATGCTGTTTTTTACGAATAAAACAAAAACTACGCGTCATATCAAAAGGTGAATGATAAGAAATTTGTAGATCTTTTTTAGGTGCACAATTTTGGTGAGATGATCTTTTCTGGTATCTTGCATAGTTTGACAGCAAAATGGCTTTTTTGATTTTTTATTAATTTTTTGTGCGATCAAAATTTGAATTTTTTATTTTTCAAAAAATTCAAAAAGTTGTTATGAAAATATTATAGGGTGTTCAGGAATCAACGTTTTTCTCCTCTTGACTTTTTTTCATATCGTGCGTTTTTCGGCTTAAAATGTTCATTTTCGTTTGTTTTTTGGAATTTTGAAAATGCTATAACTCCAGTAATTTTTTTTTTATCACGAAAAGTTATAAGAATATTTTGTTCGTCATTTTGCGTACTACTAATAACCGTACATAGAATTTTCAAATCTTCAAAAAAAGTGGTCTCAAAAATTTTCAAAATGTGCTCACTTTTTGGATTTTCATCCAAAATAGCTGGTTAACGAACTCGTTCTCTATTTTTCGGCCATAAAAAAGTGTGCCAAAGCTCAATCAAATCTGATCATTTTTTCGAAAGTTATCGTGGCTACAGACAGACAGACAGACAGACTACAGACAGACAGACACCTTCGTAAAAATCGTTTTTTCTAGCTCAGGGGGTCTCAAAACGTGAAGATTTGATGAAAACCGACTATGTCAAATTTTACATAAAACCAATACCTTCTCATTAGAATGAGAATGTAAAAAAATTCACTTTTTTATCTTCTGTTTGTGTTTATTTGCATGTTCACTATGAACGTGATATGTATGTGAGCCAAGTTTAATGATCTTTCTTACCATTGCCTGAATTTTCAGATCCAGAACAGTTGTGTTTAACTTTCCCGATTCTTCAACATGAGGAGAATAATAGTATTCGTGTTTTGAATCATTAAATAATCTTTATAAAATGTACAAATAAATGGATAATTTTGATTAATTTCAGTCCAGTCTCAATTGAGAATTTTTTAACTTTAAAATAACATATTTGTCAAAAAGTTAAGACAGGAAATTAAATCAGATATCATTTATTTTTGAAGAAATTTCAACTTTGTTGACGTCTTCCTTTGCACATCTCGGCGATGATGATTCTGGTAGTTCAGACGGAGAATCCGGAAAAATGGTTAAATATCATCAGGATTCTGATTGCCAATTTGATTGTTATGTGAACATAAAATCATTTTCGTTTTCTTTTCTTCACATTAAAAACTTGATTCTTACAACAAATATGTGGATTTATTAAAAAAAAGATATGTTTTTAGAGATCAGGAAAACATCCCTTTTGTAGTTCTGATGGTTGCAATTGTACAGGTTTCAGTCAATCACAATGCGCCCAAAAAAATTTGGAATAAGTAAGTTGTAGAGAAAAATATTTTAATTCATTAAGAATAATTTGAAGAAGCTAATAACAATCAGTTTTAAAGAGATCACCTCCGTGTATATTATATAATGAGGATATAAGATTAAATCTTTTTCAAGCAGATAATTATCCAGTGAAGAACTTTTGTTTTCTATGTGCTTATGTGTGCTTATAGCATCACACTAAATCCCAAGGCGTCCAATTTTTAACAAAGGTCATACAATTCGTTGCAGCAAGAGAAGCAATTGCCATCCACGTGAGAAGATGCGAATGTACAGTACCGTTTGAAATTGTGCTTCCACTTATTTTTTTATGATCTATTTCTTGAGTAGCTATTGCAAAATAGTGTAAATTTCGATGTTCTCCTGAATTTGCAATATCATTCGAAATAATCAACATTTTCAAATGTTGTTGGGCGCATTTTAAAACTATATTTCCACATTGGCGCAAAAGCTAATAAACATGAATGTGAAATTGTTTTCTAGCATAATGCAAGAAGTCAAATTTATAACGAAAAAGTTGGAAAAATTTAGAAACATCTTATCTACAGGAAAATCATAATAAACATTAAATAAAGACATAGTTTAAGGGAATTTTATAGACACTTCGTCATCATATTTTTCACACATTTTACAAAAATATGTTTCTCACTAAAGAAAATATTGAAGTTTTTCCCGCTGTTGTATTCAAAACCTCCCAGCAACATGAAGGAAAAAATTGTACATTTATGCTGATAAGTTGTTACTATTATGTAAAAATTTATACTTAAAATGTGAGCCCAAGAACGTAAAAAAATGTTGATTATTTCAGACGTTATGAAAAATTTAAGAAAACATTGAAACTTGCATATTTTTGCAATATCTTCTTAAACGAAAGTCAAATTGCCTTCATCCTGGGCCCATTTTGCGCAGAATTTCAAGAGCTTTCAACCTGTTAAAGAAAAATAAATTTCACTCTAATATAATTAAAATAAACAGAACTTAGTCAATCCTCAAAACAGAGCTGGATGCATAATTCTGAACGGTAATATATAGTTGTAATTTTTAATGTAGAAGGTATGTAGATGTCAACTGTTTTTCCCCTGCAACAAATTGATCTATTTTTTAATTAAAATTTGACGCTCAACATGTATGTTATAATTAAGTTCACCATATCAATAACTGCAAAAATATTTGCCAAGAACGTTGCAATTGCTTTAAGAATGAAATGTATCAAAATTATTTTGAGGTGTTAATTTTCTGACAAATATCAGATATTTTGAAGTTAAGAAATCTACAGTCGATTCTGGGCTGAAATAAATCAAAATTATTCACTTATTTGTACATTTCATAAAGATCACTTACTTAATAAAAGAAATTTTGCTTCATTCAATGCAAATCAATATTAATCTGCCAAAATTTTAGGTATTCTTTTTAATTGTGTTTCTTTAAGTATTTCTGAAGCATTTATATATCTGCAGATTCTTTAATTAATTCGGATGTACCAAATTTGTTCGATTCTCTGAGAATCATTAAATTCTTATAATAGAAAAATACGATCTAAATTTGGATTAGTGAGAAGTGGGTCACTGAATTAAATCAGTAAAAATTTCCACTGATTCACTACGTAATTTCCCTAATTCAAATAGCTAGAAATGAGTCAACGAATAAAACGAACAAGAAAATCTCACCGATTCAAATTTAGACAATATAAAACATTTTTTTAAACATTTTCGCGCTCTAAATTTCATGAATCGTGTAATGTTTTCTAAATAGTTCCGGTGGACTAATGCTCTTCCGTTATGAAGATAACATTCATCGTGTGATGAATGGCTCTTTCCAAACCCAAACTTTACTATTGCGAAAGTACTTGTATAGTCCCTTTAGTAAAATTACTCTTTCAATTCGAGTAAAAAAGTATACTTAAAATTTTTGCACGCAAGATACGTTTGGATTAAGTTCAGAAAATTCGGATGGATTTTTAAGAAAAACTGGTCTAAATTTGATAACTCATTGTCTGAATTTCAGAACTCAGTCTTCAATCCAGCCAAATTTTACTCAAAATAAAATAAATTTTTCTACAATTTAGAACAATTTTGCTGAATTTAATACCAATCCTTGTATAAACTAATAATTTTAAGTATTCCTTTTATCAATGAAATATGTTTCCATGATAACATATTTACACGTGTCAAATCAATTACTTTAAGTCAAAGAAACTCAAAACAAATTTTCTTTAAATAAACTCTAACATAACGTATTTGATTGATTTCACTAAAATATCCATTCAACTTTAGATCACAGAAAACTTTCGTTAAAAGTCAAACAAACTATATTTTACTCAGCTGTTTACGAATGAATTATTAGCAATCTTAAAATAATGTAAAAAAGCCGCTTTAGTCAGTTTTGAACTAGAATTACGTTTTTTTAAGCAAATGAGATTGAGAACATATACTTTGACAAAGAAAAAATCCTCATATTTCATATCTAGCTGCTTGCACAAGCAGCAGTTCGCAATTAATATGCAAGATTTAACCGCTCACGAGTAATTATACGAAGTTTCCGCGCATGCGGAATTTCTCCGTCGGTGAACGCGATTATAGCTAACGAACGTGAATTTTTACTAATTTTTCGGCCATTCCTAGCCGACAGACTTTGACTTCACTTTTCAAATTTCAATAAAAAAATTTTGTGTTTCTTCTTCTTTTTGATATAAACTGAAAAAAATTACTATATCCAAGGGAATGCGTTTTTTTGTTTTATTTTCTTTGTACCAGGGATTTGCTTAGCTCAGTTGAATAAATATTGTTTAGGGGCAAAAAAAAAAATACCTCAGGCGAAAAAAATATGTTTTCCAGATAAATAATTATTCATCAAATTGGAAGAATATATTTATCCGATGCTAAGACTTGAGACGATTCTTGCAAGTGAATAATTATATACTTTAAACAAATATTTGTTTCAATGAATATTAATCTTTTTCATTTGAAGAAATCGTCGCTTGAATAAATCTGCAATTGATTCATTCGAACAAAGTATGAAATAAAAATGGAAAAATATCAAAATAAGTATTTTCACAATTTAACATTTCGGCACGTTTGTTTAAATTATACATTTATATCAGTACAAATAAAGCATATTTTCTTACAATATAAAGTAGTTTTCATGATTATAAGATTACCACAAATTTTCGACATATGTAGTTATAATAAAAAGATGTGATGATCTAGGTATGTCATCTGATACTACATATTACTGTGCTTTCTATGTTTTAGAGTCAAGAACTTGGTTATTTCAATTAATTAGTATTTGTTCAACTTTGTTAAAGGCTTAGCCTGAACAATATATCGCATCTTAGAACCACCGAAATATTCACTCCTATTAAAAACCCATATCATTTTTTCCGTGAAATATCTTTTTCAATTTAGGGCACGCTTCTTCCACTCAAGAAATCATATCGACGCCTCCATTCAATATGAGTCTATGTGCTAACAGCACTCTGTATGAGACTATTCCCTATGCTTATGCACAGCGCATAGTCTCATACACGGCGCTGTCAGCACATAGAATCATATTGAATGGAGGTGTCGATATATTTGTTCAATAAAGAAAAACTTTTACTTCAGCCAATGTACTTTAATTTTTTTTAAAGGAAATATTAGAAATATTACTTTGCAGCAATAATTTCATACTTTTTATTTAGATAAAACTATTTATTTGTACTGAAAAAATATTTTATAGGACGTATTCAATGCGGTCATTTCTTTGAATCAAGTAAATTTTCTTTAATTCAAGATTTTTTTTCTCAGTGAAGAGAAACATTGAGTAGCTTTAATAAGGAAAAATTGGAGCGTGTCCGATAGGAGACGAAAATATAATGGCCTATTCGGATTTAGCGGTTTATGGCAACCCTTCGATTTATCGCCACTATATCCGACGGGATAAAGCCAGCCGAGCGGAAAATTAAAGAAAACTCTATATGATCCAGTACCAAGGTTCGAACTCGATGGATGAACGTAACTCTAATGCAGGTATAGAACATGGAGCCCCTATCATAACTGTAAGTACTCGAAGGAATTAAGTAAAAAGTGGTAAAACTCTATAAGAGTGACTTTCTCGAGATCTTATTATTTTTCATTAATTTTTTAAAGCGCTGCACTGATTGACTTCAGACTGCTGAAAGATGATAATAAAGGTGATACATGGTTTCGAATTTTATCTGTAAATGCAGTTTATCAAGATTCGCGTAACAAATCGCCGTCAAGTACAAAAAAATGCTACCAGCCATTACAAAATAATTTTAAGTGTGATTTTATTTTAATGCCTTAGAAACTGTGAGATTGAAACAAAACAAAAACAAATGTGTCCAAAAATATTAATCTTCAAAATTCCCTGATTTTTCCCTGACCATTATTATTCAAAAACAAACATTTTAATCTTCTAAACGTTTCAAAATAGAATCCTTTATAAACGGAACACTAACAAGAATATTTGTCTTAGTTGAATTTAAGAACCCGTTTTTTAACATATTTTTTTGCATTTCAATAAAAATAACTTCAAAATCAAGTAAATTACTTTAAAGGAAAGTTTTCATTTGAACAAAAAACCATTTCTTTGAACCAAAGAAAGTTGTCTGAATCAAAAGAAATTTCTTTGAATCAAAGAAAGCCTTTTTGACAATAAAATTTCAGAATAAAATAAAAAAATTTCAAGGTTATTTATTTATTTCAACCAAGAAAGATGACTTTTCTGCCATAGGAGATGAATTTTCAATCCAAGAGGAAGCATTTTTAACAAATCAGGTGAATTTTCAACTTAAAAAGGTATTCACCAAACGAACTAACACTTGAATTTTCAACTAAATACGTGATTTTTCTGACTAAAAAAATTAATTTTTACCCAAATAGTCGAATCTTAGAACTACAAAATTAAACTTCAACCAAAAATAGTTGCATTTTCAACAAAATAGTAAAACTTTCAAGCCAAAAAGACGAATTTTTTAGAAGACATTTGAATGTCAAAATGTCAACAAAATATTAAAAATGTTAAACCAGACTTGAATTTACGAAATAATAATAATAATAAATGTAATAGTTGATATTTCAACCAAAAAAGATTAAATTTCTACCAAAAGAGATGAATTTTGAAACAAAAAATACGAATTTTCAACAAAATACATGAAGTTTCAAACAAATAGTTGAATTGCCAACTAAAAAATATCAATTTACAACCAAAAATAAAGAAGTTAAATATTCACTATGAATTTTCCAACCAAAAAGAAGAATTGTCAACAAATAAAAATTTGTCAGTCTAGAAAAAAAAGAAAGTTTATCCAAATGTTTGAACTTTGAAGTCATAATACGGATTTTCTGTAAAACAGTTGAATTTTCAACCAGAGAGATGAATTTTCAACTAAAATTATGAATCTTTAACTGATATAGTTAAATTTTCCTCAAAAAAATTAATGTTCATCCAAAGATATGAATTTATAACTAATATTGTAGATATTTCAACGAAAAAAGATTTTAATCTTAAATGAGAAACAGTTGAATTCAACCAAAAAATACCAATTTTCAAAAAAAGTTCATTTTCTACCAAAATAATGGAATTTTCAGCACAAAAATACGTATTTTCAATAAAATAGTTGAATTTTCAACCAAAACCAAAAAATATAACCGTCAGGAGGAAGCAAGTGCGAAAAAATGAAATAGAAATACAAGGCCATTCAATTACTGACAAGACTATTATAATATCTGGGTTGCCGCAGAATTTCAGTTTCAAAATTCCTTAATTTTTCATTTTCCCTACCAATTAACATTTAAATACCAGAATCTTAATCTTTCATCATTTTTAATATTGAATATTTTATAAACAGAATGAAAGAATTTCAAATGAAAATTTAAAAATGTTAAATTTATTATCTTTGGAAGTTAATTAACGTGCTCCATATAGAAATTCCCTGACTTTTGCAAATTTTTTATAAAATCTCTAACTTCCCTTGGCGAAGAAAATTCCATGACTTTTCCTTGATTTCTAGGTTTTCCATTACCTACGGCCACTCTGAAAAACATAAAAATAAACAATTTTCGACCTGTGCTCACCTCTACATCCTAATCTACAAAAACGATTGACGATTTCCGCATCTTAAATAGTTTTTTAATGTTTGCAATATTTATCGAAAATATGTTATAAACTTTTTACACAGACTTCTCATTAAAATTTTCGATTATTTAGTTAAATAAATTAGACTGATGAGCTGAGCACAGGTGAAAAATTTAATTTTTTGATAATCATTCAACAATAATGCATTTTTATCCAAAATTTTTGTCTAATATTTGACCTAGAACTCTATGGCAACAATTTCTCGATATGCATTTCATGAATACATGATATATTTATTATTTAAATTAGTTAATCATATGTTCATATCATCATATATTTTGAATTGAAATTAAATACTCCAATCAAAATTTTAATGCAATAATATGGTACCATCAAATTGAATTAAAGAATAAATCAATTTAATTAATTTTTAACGAAAATCATCCAAACAATTACTTTAATTTTTCGAATTTAGTAAATTGAATGAGTGCACAAATCTTTTTTTTTTAATCACAAAAAAACATGAAATCCCACGAAAAACATCTGCGATACAACAAAATCTGCCTAGTACATTTACATGAATTTGTGAAATCAAACTTCGCTATATAATATTTGGGAAAAAATATTCATAATAAAATATATTATGAAACTTTTTTATAAAGTACCCTGTATAAATTTTGTAAATAAAGTTTTAAACCCATATTAGATATTATGAAACTTGCCAGGATTGAATGATATAAGCAAAATGATTCGAATTAAAAATTCTAGGTATGGGAGATTGATAGTATAATATAATCCCGCCAAGTGTATAATGTCTAAAATGAGTTTTTAAAATGTATTCTAAACATTTCTACAGGGTACTCTATAAAAAAAGTTACCTGATATATTTTGTAATAAATACTTCTTCTCAAATTACTTGTCCAACTTTGATTTTACAAATGCATGTTGTTGTTCTTGGCATATTTTTCGCATCGCAGATGGTTTTGGTGGAATGATATAAGTTTAAAAAGTTTTTTTTTATCAGAAAACTACTTGCTAAAAAATTTTTCCTTGACGCAGGAAAGAAGGCCGACCATGAGAAAATTCGTAAAGAAAAAAAGATAAGTGGATTCATCCAAGGAAAGAAATATAAAATATTGATTTGGAGAAAAGGGGAAGTTGCAATTTATCGCATTAGAGCTATGAGAGATGGAGTTTGTTGGAAGTTCCATAGTTGTTTCAGTAATATACTTGTTAATTTATCAATAAAGGAAGAATGTCTTTGCTATAATTTTTTCGTGCCTAGTTTAGACTTACAGATTTCTTTCCAATTAATGAAAATTGAGCCTAAAGTTTCTTTAATGTAACTTTATATAAATCGGCTGCTAAAAAGACTCGATTAACTCGCGAGATACGAATTGAACCCAAGTAACTCACACATATCTTTATAGAAACGAGTAACTTTCTGAAACCGTTTGAAAAACGTATGCCAAAGACCGAATCCATTTCAAATCAGGCAGGGTTCTACACTTGAATTCGCAGAATCTCTCGGGGACGAAATATGTTGCTTTTAGAAAAAATTAGACGATACGTATTTTTCCAATTTGCAAAAAAAAAAAACAAATTCTAAAAAGTTATGCGTATTTGAATTTTGTGCTTTGTTTTTCAAAAAACTCAATTTGCACGTCTAAAAAAGTTCTGTGAAAAATATCTCTTGTTATTTTGCGATATCTTTCATAGTTTACGAAAAAAATTAAAAAATTACATTTTTAGGGAAAAAAATTCTTCCGGCCTCAAAAATGGTTAAGCCCGCATGATGCTGATATGATGCCTTTCTTCTATTAGTAGAAACTTTTCAAAAATATTTTAAAGAATAAAAAAGCTGTAATTTTCCAGAAAATATTTGTTTTGCATGTTTTCAAAATTTGAAGAAAAAAATAAAGAAGATTTTCTTGAAAACCCCACCTTTCGTATTCTTCTGAATATTTTTCAAAAGTTTTCACTAATAGAAGAAAGACATCTTATCAGCATGATGCGGGCTAAACCATTTTTCAGGCCAGAAGAATTTTTTTTTCTAGAAATGTAATTTTTGAATTTTTCTTGTAAACTATGAAAGATATCGCAAAAGAACGAAAGAAATTTCTCATAGAACTTTTTTAGACGTGCAAACTATTATCTTAACATTTTTTCGTATCTGTCATTGTTTCCATGAAAAAGTAGAAAATTCGATTGTAAGAAAAAAGAATTCTCCTGGCTACAAAAGCTATTAAGCAAGCACCAAACTTACAAGATATCTTCATTATCAAAATACAAAATAAAAAAAATTGGCAAAAAATTTAAAGGTGGGTTTTTCGAGAAAATCGAGTTTTAATTTTTTCAGAAAAACCGCTGCCATTTTGTTAATGTTAACCTTTTTTTAATTTTCCAGCCCATTTTGGAAGGAGACGATGAACGCTATTAGAATCAAACAGAAAATAATAAATATCTCAATTAGCTCAAAAGTTATAAAGGTTTAAAGAAAAAAATTTGAGTGTTTTGAAAAACAAAGCACAAAATTCAAATACGCATAACTTTTTAGAAATTTTTTTTTGCAAATTGGAAAAATACGTATAGGCTAATTTCCTCTAAAAAAACAAAATATTTTGCCCCCGACAGATTGTGCGATCTCAAGTGTAGAACCCTGCCTGATTTGAAATGGATTCGTTCCAAAGGATTTCTAAATATATTGATTGATGTAAGAAAAAAAGACTCATCGATTCGAGATGAATAGAATAACCTGATTGTATTTTTATGATGGGTAAGGTCCCCGTGAGAGCACCCCGTAATATTTCATTTTAAAATATTTGCATTACTAATTTTAAATAACTTAAAATAATCATTGATACATCCTGTATGAAAAAGAAAATATGTGTGCTAATTAATTATCATAAGGAAGCAAAGTGCTCATCACATAAGCACCATATAATTCACAGCTATTTCATACAGGATGTCCCAGGAATATCTCCTACCACAGTAACTTCACCTTGTTTCGAGCATTAAAAAAATGCGAGTACGAATGTGTTTTTTCTGTTTAAATCTAATGAACTCAAGTTTTATCGAACCGTTAAATAACTTTGAAAAAATCAGGTCTTTTATTTTAACATGTTCCAGATAAAACATTAGCTCACCGAAATTCGGTGCATGGAAAAATTGGAAATGTAGGCTAGGTTCTCTGAAATTCGGGGAGCGTAACACAATTAATTTCATTGAGCCTAGATAATTCGTACATTATTGAAAATAATCAGTGAATGCCCCTGATTAATGCAGAATTCAATCAAATATTTTGAATTCTCTGAATTCTTCTAAAAGCATGGAATTCTTTTTAGCTACATTTCCAAATTCATCAACTTTGGTCAACGGTGCACTACTACTGAATTGAGATACACATGTTTTTTTAATTCGGCAGAATTCTGTAGATGTCTTTGAATTCCATTAACATTTTTTTAATTCTTCTGAAATCTTTCGAATTCATGTTGAATTATTGTAAGTTCTTTCAAGTCTTTTGAATTCTGCAGAGTTCCCTCGATTTCTCAGACTTCACATGTAATCTTTTGAATTCTTTTGAAGATTTTAAAGAATTCTCTTGAAATATTTAAGATATAACTATTTTTTTTTAATTTCCTGAATTCTTCTTAGTACGTGAAATTCTTCTCAACTATTTCCAAATTCAGCCACTTTGGCCGATGGGTGAACTGTTACTGGATTAAGATGCACTCTTTTTCCAACTCTGCAGAACTCTGTAGAAGGCGTTGAATTCAATTGAAAGCTTTTCACTTTTTAAAAATTTGTTGAATTCTTTTAAAATCTTTAGAATTCACGTTGAATCATTGTAAATTCCTTCAAGTCTTTTGAATTCTGCAGAATTCTCTCGATTCCTTAAAACTCTGCAGATTTAAAGAAACGAGTACATGCTAGTTCAGTAGTAGTTCTCCGTCGACCAAAGTTGATGACTTTGGAAATAGTTGAAAAGGATTCCATGTTTTTAGAAGAATTCAGAAAATTAAAATAAATCCAATTATATCCTAAATTTTTCAAGAGAATTCAATAATCTTTAAAAGAATTCAAAAGATTAAATATGAATTCTAAGAAATCAAGAGAATTCTGCAGAATTCTAAATACTTGAAGGAATTCACAATAATTCAATCTGAATTCTAAAGATTTAAAGAGAATTAAAAAAAAAAGTTAAAAAATTTAAAACACTTCAAATGAATTCAAAGACTTCTACAGAATTCTGTAGAATTAAAAGAAACGTGTGCATCATAATCCAGTAGTAGTTCAGCCGTCTACCAGTGTTGATGAATTTGGAAATAGTTGAAAGGAATTCCACGTTTTCAGGAGAATTCAGAAGATTAAAAATAAATCAAGTTATATGCTGAATTATTCAAGAGAATTCAAAGATCTTTAACAGAATTGTTGTAATACACGTAATAAAAAGATTTCGTTCGAATTCTCATTTTTTGATATAGTAATAAAGACACTTCATTTTAAATTTTAATTAAAATTTTAGCGTAGTATTTTAGCGCAGTAATAGTTTTTTTCTTCCCTTCATTTTATTTCTTGAATTATTATCATTTATTTCGAAAAAATTGTTTTTCTTTTTATAGTCATTTCACCGAATAATCGTCTCGCTCATTGCAATACCATCACACTAAATTTTTATTTTTTCGGAACAGAATAATTTGTGTGTTTCAAACATCTGGTATACTTTTATTTAGCATCCACATATCTCGGCAGCGAGTTTTTCTTTTTGTGAAAAACTGTAAATTTGATCTTTAATCGCTACCGAGAACCTATGTTGTAAACCTGTAAAATTGTAAACTCAAAATTCTTGGACGATTTACTCGGAATCGATTCACTTTTTTAGATCAAAATTTTCTTTCCATCATTCAGAAACTCAATATCTCAGGTGTCAGTTTTTATTTTTTATTAAAACTGAAGATTACATTTTTTATCACAATCCACAGCTGAGCCTGTTCTAATTTCTGGCCAGAGTCACTTTGAGATTGTAAACTGATTCAACTATTTCCTCGAAACTGTATAACTTTTTCTGATTAAATTGTTTTGGACTTGAAACAGGAACATGTCATCGCAGAAATGGACTTCTGTCTTATCTTCAAAATGTGATTTCGCTTTTACAGAATGTTTTTTCGCTTTCCTGAAAAATTCCGATTCTGTTGGTTATCTAGTTCTGTACTGCCACCCTTCATTTGTATTTTTTTAAAATTTCAATTAATATCTTAGAGTTGCCCAATTTTTAGTCGAACATTTGAACAACTGAATCATTTTAAATTGAAAAATATTCTATTGGAAGATTAATAAAGAAGAAGAATTCTAAATAAAGTGTTGAAAATTAAACGGTTTGAAGTTAAAAAGTTAAAAATTGTGTTATTTCAATCCAAAATTTCCATTTCATACTTCATTTTGAATTTGTTTAGAATAATTCCATTTATAAGGGCTTATAATTCAAAATTTTTTCATTTTGAACTGTTAAAATGACGGTGAATTTATTTTTTGATCTTCGGAAAATTTGTCTAATCAATTTTAATATTCGATTATAATTTTGCATGCAAGAAAAAATTAAAATTCTAGAATTGCAAAATCTTTGACTTGGAAAATACCACTAAAATTAACTTAAATTGTCTTGAATTTTCTAAGATCCACTTGAATTAAGTTCCCTTAAATCTGTTCAAGAGTTCAGCTTTTTCTGCGATTATCTCAAGAGTCGTTTGTGTTATTAAAAAAATAAGGGGTCCGTTGGCTTCATAGTTTCAAAACGCATCGAAAATCTACTTCCGAAAATACATTTTTTATCTCATAAATACATAATTCACTTTTTGGAACCAGTGATTGTTCAGAATTTCTATAAGTTTAAGTTACTAGCTAGCGTAGAAAAACTTCATAAATGTCAATTTTTTCTTACTAAATTAGGTGCAGATCGATTTCCCAATCTTTCTCCAGACCGCCTCGTTTTAGCATTGTACGATGGCTCTACTTTTTGCGGAACTCTCGTGGAATTCCCTGCATTAGAAATACCCTTCTGAATTTATCGTGAGGAAAAGCATCCTAGCATCCATTAGGGTAATCCAAAAATTCCGTAATTTTTTTTTTTTTTTCAACGTTAACCCGTGCCCACGGGCTTTTGAAATTAACATGGGGTTTTTAATGGGAAAAGCTCGATTTTCAAAAAAAAAGGAAAAAAGAAGTACTTGTTATACATTTTTTGTCAATTAAAGTATTGTCACCTCTTGAGGAGTATTTAAGGAATAATTCCACCCAATAGCTTTTAATTTTGACACACCTGAACCCCTTTAATTGTGCCCGGAAAATGCCCCAAACAATGCAAAATAGCAGTTTTCTATCAAATTCATGCTAAAGACGGTATTTAAAACAAACATTTCAACATGAATTATTTTTAATCGATAAGTGACGAGTTTTAAAGTATATTTTAAATAATTTTAAATTGTTCAAACAATTAGTATTTGTTTAAACAATTTTTTTTCCTGTAAATCGTGAAAAGTTATTATATTTCGGAATAAATCGTACAAAGTTGATGAATGTCAAGAGTAGCAGTTCTTGTTTAACTTATTTGGTAATTATTTAAACAATTTTCATTTGTTTAAACAATTTTTTCTCCCTAAAATCGTAAAAAGTTATTATTTTCTGAAAATAATGACACAATTAAAGAATGTTGAAAGCAATACATTTTCGAAGGATGTTTGGTAATTATTTAAACAATTTTGATTTGTTTAAACACTTTTTCCCCCTGTAAAGCGTGAAAAATTATTACTTTCTGGAATTAAT
>CAKNYM010053032.1:231845-255822 GCA_932195095.1 Andricus curvator
ATTAATTCCAGAAAGTAATAATTTTTCACGCTTTACAGGGGGAAAAATTGTTTTAACAAATAAAAATTGTTTAGATAATTACCAAACATCCTTCAAAAATGTATTGCTTTCAACATTCTTTAATTGTGTCATTATTTTCAGAAAATAATAACTTTTTACGATTTTAGGGAGAAAAAATTGTTTAAACAAATGAAAATTGTTCAAATAATTACCAAATAAGTTAAATAAGAACTACTACTCTTGACATTCATCAACTTTGTACGATTTATTCCGAAAGATAATAACTTTTCACGATTTACAGGGGGAAAAAATTGTTTAAACAATTTTAAAATATTTAAAATATACTTTAAAACTAGTCACTTATCGATTAAAAATAATTCATGTTTAAATTTTTTTTTAAATACCGCCTTTAGCATGAATTTAATAGAAAACTGCTATTTTGCATTTTTTGGGGCATTTTCCGGGCACAATTAAAGGGGTTCAGGTGTGTCAAAATTAAAAGCTATTGAGTGGAAATTATTCCTTAAATACTCCTCAAGAGGTGACAATACTTTAATTGACAAAAAATCGATAACAAGTACTTCTTTTTCCCATTTTTTTGAAAATCGAGCTTTTCCAATTTAAAACCCCATGTTAATTTCAAAAGCCCGGGGGCACGGGTTAACGTTTAAAAAAAATACGGAATTTCTTTTTCCGGAAAACGAACAAAATGGGGAGGTTTTATCACCAAAAATCGAAAGTCGAATTTTTACAGGTATAAATTTGGACCACCCTAAGCATCCATTTCTATTTTATACAAATAGTGGACCGTCAGTTTACTTCATTGCTCATCTAGAAACACGTGCTTCCTAAACATGATCCTGCTTCTCATGGTCCAATGAACATTAAGGTAAATAAAGGACATTGCCAATTTTATTTTATTTCCAAATGTACAATAAATGAGCATTATCATGCAAGTGCATTCAGAAATTTCCCAGGCGATTTCCCACCCAATAACCACAGTGCATTATGAACATTTGAGCGTCTGGATTCCATAACGTCCTTAGCGCTCGGCCTCGCTCTCCCAGTACCCCGTAAGTTACCCAAACGCGGATAATATTCCGAAAATGACCAACTTGGGAAATTCAATGCGTAAAAGATATGACAATGTGCGGCTCGACGAGCCGCACAATTTTTATTGAGAAATTTTTATATCAAATAGATATTTTTTTAACTAAAAATTAAAAACCAGAAATTTTTTTGTACTGAAGTCAATGACTTTTTAAACTAAACTCGCGAAAATTCGGCTTCTGCTCGACGAAATGATCTGGGTTTTTTTTCAAATAGAAAAACCTCTGTCTCCAGGGAAGTTTTGCGGGCGGAAAACTTCCAGTGGCAAAGTTGTTCCTTGACGTTGAAGGAAAACTTTGACAAAATTTGAGCCAAATCGTTTTCTTTGTTTAAAAGATACGGGCGATTTTTTATTGCTGCGCGCGCACTCGACTCGAGTCGACCGGCGCCCTTGTACCGACCATAGTGGTCCAGAACAGGAACCCAGGCGGAAATATTATATATATATAGTGTGAAGTATTATATATAATATTCATTTATTTTATATAAAAAATATATAAAACAAATGAATATTATATATAATACTTCACACTATATATATAATATTTCCGCCTGGGAATTTACTGTTTATAATCGCCCACAGATCGTATTTCTTAACCGATTTCGAAGTTCTTTTTTTAGAAATGCTCAGCAATAAATTTTTAACAGAATTTTGATTTGCAATTTTTCCATTTTTGTCACAGAGCAACAATATATAAACAAATAGAGTGAAAAATTGGCCATTTTAGTTTTGTGAATTTTTATCTCAAGAAAAAATACAGAAAGAGACTCACTATCAGCTGGAATTATTGAAACTCAACATTTCTCTTTAAAATCAGCCATATAATACTAATGAAATATTACTTTCCAAATATCACCCCGATAAGTCTGTTTTATAGGGTCCTAAGAAACCCCATAAGTGAAAAAATGGTATACCTGGACAAATCTTTAATGACTTTTAATCTTGAAAAATAATTTTTGAAAAAATTTTGGCAAGGTATCAAAACATTTCAAAGGTTTTCCAAGAATTTTAAAAATATCTGAAAGTTGAAAGGGAAATTTTTATAATTTCGAAAAATGTTTTAAATTTTAGAAATAGTTCGAGTCAGTTTAAAAGATATTTTCAAAACTTCTAAAAGCCCTAAATTAAGGATTCACCTCGCTCTAATTGGAAATTGGACAAAAAGTTGAAAATTTAAGAAAAAACCGCGAGTTTCTAGCATTATTCACATTGAATATTATTAATGATAGTACACCAGAGTCCCTCTATAGTATTTCCCTCTATAAGAGACATGGCGGTCCAAGGGGGCGAGAGGTCAGCGGAGTTGCGATGTTTACGGTTTGGCGCTATCAAAAGCCACAAGAAAGAAAGAGAAGAAGAACGGTTTGTTTGAGTCCCGAGATAGTGCGAAACGATAAAGGGTACCCCCGAGAAGGCTACTATAGAGGGACTCTGATGTAATAAATTGATTGGACGATTAGTTTTTGAACTTTAATTAATTATACACCCCACTCTAATTGGAAATTGGAAAAGAAGTTAAAAATCTCAGAAAAATCGCAACTTTCTAGCATTATTCAAACTGAATATTATTAACAATAATAATAGATTGTTAGAACAATTATGTTTGTTAACATTAATTAAGTATTACATCAGTCTAATTGAAAACTGGACAAAACTTGGAATTTTTTTTTGAAAAAACCGCGACTTTCTATCTCTATTCTAAGAGAAAATTGCTAAAAACAATAATAAATTGTTTGAACAATTTACGTAAGTATCTAATTATGAGTATAAAGTTGTATTCCATGTATTAGCAGAAATTTTCATTTAAAAAACCTAAAAACATCATAATCAACGCCGAAAACTCGCAAAAGCCATTTTTTCACTTATGGGATTTTTTTAGGACCCTATAAAACAGACTTGTGTTTGGAAAATAATATTTAAATTGTAGTCTATGGCTAATTGTGAAAAGAAATGTTGAGTTTAAATAATTCCAGCTGATAGTGAGTCTCTTTCTGTATTTTTTCATGAGATAAAAATTCACAAAGCTGAAATGGCCAATTTTTTCACCTTACTTGTTCATATATTTTTGCTCTGTGACAAAAATTGAAAAATCGCAAACCAAAATTTTCTTTAAAATGTATTGCTGAGCATTTATGAAAAAATAACTTTCAAATCGATTAAGAAATACGACCTGTGGGCAATTAGAAACAGAAAATTCCTGTTCTAGACCACAGTGGTCGGTACAAGGGCGCCGGTCGACTCGAGTCGAGTGCGCGCGCAGCAATGAAAAATCGCTCGTATCTTTTAAACAAAGAAAACTATTTGGCTCAAATGTTGTCAAAGTTTTCCTTAAACAACACGGAACAACTTTGCCACTGGAAGTTTTCCATCCGCGAAACTTCCCTGGAGACTTTTTTCCGTCAAAGTCTGAGGAAACGATTCCTGACGGTAATGGTTTGCAATAATTTTGTTGTTGCAAAAATCAGAAGAAAATCTATTTTTAAAACCTTTGTGGGCATCGGCAAAGGTTCTTCTGTTTTAAAAAAACACGAGATCATTTCGTCGAGCAGAAGCTGAGTTTTCGCGAGTTTAGTTTAAAAATTCATTGATTTCAGTACAATAAATATTTCTAGTTTTTAATTTTTAGTGAAAAAACTATCTATTTGATAAAAAAATTTCTTAATAAAAGTTGCACGGCTCGTCGAACCGCACATTGTCATATTTTTCTCGCAGTGAATTGCCCAAGTTGGTCATTTTCGGAAAATTATCCGCGTTTCGGCAATTTATCCGCTTTTCGGCAACGGGATTTTTTTCTTCTCAAAATGAGATTACTTAAAGTGTGAAACTATGACATGAACATAGCTGCATTCTCATTCTCCGTTGTCTCATTTTTGTTGCAACTCAGCACAGAAAAAACAGAAGATAAACTTTACATCGATTTCCGACTACAGATGCTTTGCAACAAAAATTAACTTCAAAGGATAAACTTTACGCAAATATCGGTTAAACTTTCTTTTGTTTTTCCATGACAAACACATGTATTTTTAAAGACGCGAAGTTGGCTGAACAAAACTTTATCGCTCTAAAAAATTCCCTGCAACAAATTTTATTCTTAGTTTTTTCTGTGAGAACAACGCCGAATCAACGTACTTTTGAGAATCGGCATTTTTCTGTGAGGTACATGCTATGCTAGGCATATCGAGAAGGATATCCTACAGTCCAGAAATTTTGTTATCCATTAGATATTCTGAGGATATCTCAAGATATCCTGAAAATAACTCAATAATGTTCCTAGTGTATATGCAAAGGATGCTCTGAAAATGCAGATGATATAGGTACAAAAATGAACAACACGACTTTTTAGTAGATTTTACCAGAAATTCGGTTAAGTCTACTGAAATTCTTGTGAAATCCTATCCAAAAAAGGGGTGTAACGATATGTCTCGAAAATCTCACAATCATTGTTGTTGGAAACCTGACTGCCTTTTCATTACTTGAAGTCGCTTAATATATTAAATTTGAATTTTTGAAAATTAAATCAACAAATAATCAAAATTAGAATTACTTAATAAATTATTGGAAATATTATAATGTAAACTTATTGTACGTAAAATTATTAGATTTAAAAGATTAGACATTTTTCAACAAATTACTTTTTTTAGTTTTGCTAGCGTTTTTTACCAGTTAACATTTTTCAAACAAAAATCATTGGATATTAAAGGTTCATAATTTTTTAACAATGTTTGGTTACGTTAGCGTTTCACAACAAAAATTGGCACTTTAAAACACAAATCATAACTTGAACAAGATGTAGAGTCTTTTAACAATTTTGCATTATGTTAGTGTTTTTCGTCGGATATTGGTATTTTTAATTTTTAAAAATTAGATTTTAAAGAAGATTCACATATTTTAACAATTTTACATTAAGTGAACGTTTCGCACCATGAATTGGTATTTTAAAACAGAAATAATTATAGATCGAACAAGATTTGCAATTTTTCAATAGTTTCAGGTTTATTAACATTTTCCACAAGAAATCGGTTATTTAAACAAATATCATTAGATTTCGAAGAAGATTAACAACTCTGACCAACTTTTTGTTATGCTAGCGTTTTTCGTAAGAAATTCTTGATATTTTTAATAAAAAATTATTATATTTCGAAGAATGTTTACAATTTAGCAAAAATTTCAAGTCTAGAAAAATAAAAACAAATCTGACAAATTCCCGGTCTTCAAATAAATTCCCGACTATTTCCCGGCTTTTCTACGGAGCTCTAAATTCCAGACTAATTCCCGATTTTCCCGTTCAGTGGCCCCCCTGTTAATCTTATACTTCAATACTATAAGAACATTTTACTCCGAAAGATGGACGATTGTTGGGCTACAATTCTGCCGTCCTGATGAAGAAACTATGCAACTGCATTTGCAACTGCAAAGAACAGAGATATTTTATAAAACGCGTTTGCATCTGTACCTTTTAACGTATGAGAGTTTTTGAAAAAAAATTACTGTTCTTGGGTAAATCGGACATGATCTATTCATTAAAACAAACAAAATGGCGAATTCCAATTAGTTATATGCAAAACTGTAGATATGCTAGATATGAATGCACAAAGTCGCCGAGAATCCTTACTAATAAACACATCTGCGCAGATGTGCTGCCGAATACAGGAATCAGCCTTCAAGATCCCCCGAGTTTCCTACTGGAGAAACTTAACAACTACGAAATGTACAAATTTTCGAAAAATCGATAAAGGAGTAAAATTGTGGTGTAATTACTAATCAATTATTGAATTACAATTAATTGTTACGTTTTGTTGATACAAAATGTATCAATAAATAATACAAAAGTAATTAATTTGATATTTTGATCATTGTGTGAGCACAAAATAAAAGAAAAGAGTGTACAGACTTTAGTCCAATTATTAAGTGTTTAATAAAACCATTTAATTTCGATTAACAGTGTCATTAACACACCTTATGACTGACAAGCATAACCAAAAATTCTAACAATAAATAATATCCATTAGAGGAAAAGATTTTTAATATGTATGCGAATTTTACAGATTCTACTAAATTTATCTTGACTTTTTTTATATATTCTACAAATATTAAAATGGTTTTGAATTTAATTTTTTAGTTTACTAATTCGAATTCTAAACCAAAAATTCTTTTTATAAAAAATTGTTTGTAACGAAAAACGGCTATTATTTTGAGTGGTTCGGCAGACGAAGTGAAGAATTTTTTGTTTACAAATAATCTGAGATCTGTCAGTTGAATATACATTGAGGTTAAAATTCTTAACTAAAAAAAACTAACATCCAAAAATTTATTCCCCAACTCAATTTTGAATTGAATCTTCCCATTTTTTCCAAATATACTGAAAAACGTACTTTACATGATCATTTCTCAATTTTTTAGGTAAAATTATTGATTTTTTCTTTATATGAAAGAATTTAAGAAACTATATTACTACAAAGACTAGAGATAAAAATGAATTATTTACAATAATATATTATAGAACACAACTGATATTTATTTTTAAATATATATAATTTTTTCATCTCTTACTTAAATTATTCGGGAAAAATCAGCGAATTACATGTATTTTTACAACAATATTTATAACTTTTTTATATGCTTTTTTACAACAAAATCATGCGAGTGATTTTTTTAAAAACATTGTCCAATTATCTCACAATTTTAAAATTAAAAGCTTCGGAATCATTTTAAAAAATAATAATTTTTCTAATATCACCAAATGTTTACGATAGCCTCTAAAAGGATAATAATTTATTAATTATATTCCTATAATGATTTCAGATCATTAATAATAATTATATTATTAATCAACTAGAATTATTTTTGCTTGACAAATAAAAAATGCAGATATGCTATTGAAAAGAAGGATCGGTGGCTCAAAGTTACCCTCGAATCCGGGTGAAGAAACTTAAAATGTACTTGTGCTATTCGATTTCAGGAAATCGAACTGCAGAAAGACCGAGGATCCTTATCAGCAAAAACACATCTGCGCAGATGTGTTTCTTTTATCAGGATCTGAGGGCTCAGCACTATCCAAAATCGTGAAATTCGTGTAGATATGCTAGAATTTCTGCAGATGTATTGTTTCTTCATCAGGAATTCTCGAAAATTGCTGTAGATATGCTAATTGAGACCTAATTATCTTGAGATTTAATTAGAATTTGTAATAATGATTAGCACAGTTAAATACGTCTTTTCATTACGAATCCAACCATATAAAAAACTCATTTTTGATAAAAATGCAGTTGTACAGTTTCTTCATCAGGACGGCAGAATTATATTCTTGTGATTCTCGACTTGTCGAGATCTCGAATGTTAAGCACGGGACAAGCGCGGTTGCGGATGGGTGATCATTCGAGATTCTCGCTGAGTCTTTTCACTGGGTTCAACTACTTTCGAGCGCGAGATTTTTTACGCCAAGGATGGATGTGGGCACTCGATGCTATCAAATGTCTACTTTCAAACTCGTCTGTTAATGAATTACTGTGCGCAGGAATTTTGGTTTTCTGCAGTTGTCCCCTTCTCTAACCAAATGTTCAGGAGAATGCGAGTGCTTCTAACAACAGTCCGGCTGCAGACGGTATAGATTTTAGGGACTCTGCCGGATTGAGTACTTCAGTCATTATCTGGAGTGTTGTTAATAAGAGTTGGGGTAATTGCTGTACTTGGGGTTCATGTTAAAGGGGTTGTGTCTGTCTATCTCCTGTGAAAAGGGGAATTTAGGTACATTTTTGTCTACATGTAAGTAATAAAAACAAAGAAATGTCTCGTCGACCCGAAATTCGGGACGACTGGTCAAATATTTTTCATACGTTTAGCTAGTCGTTCAGAAATTTCGACAGGACTAGTCCATCCCCTTTTCCAGCCCCTCCAATTCTCGGGGACGGCCAGAAGCAGCCTAAAAACAAATAAAAAAATACAACTTATTGTCGTACATGAGGAAAGCAATCATTGTCTCTCATAATATAAATACGTGTCTCGTGTACATAGCTATTCCCCTGCGTGTAAACTGACTGGGAGTTCCTATTGGAAAAGAGCCAGTGTCTTTTGTAGGGAGAAAGCCCCTGACCCCAGCCACATACACAAATCACCGTTAAACCAATCTACCCAGAATATCGAGGCTCCCCGTAGCTTTTGGAATTATTACTGGCCTCGGTTACGTCGGGGAGGGTAATCGAACTTAAAGTCGGATGTGCTTAATGAGAAAAGCATAAAGTAGGAAAAACCAGTTAAAATCTACTGATGGAGTTGGGATTAATTGCTCTTTAGTTTAAAGGTCAAGAGAGCTGCTAATATGCTTGCTCAATCAGCAATCAAAAACAAGAGCACAATTTCCACTATACGCATGTCTCACGCTTCTAGAGCGACATTCATGCTAACAATCCGATGGAAAGGTTGGACCATGATGTCCGAGATTAAATTGAGCACGTTACACGTGCTAGGAGTCAATGACTCGATATGACCAGGCGCGTTATTGTGTGATATTACTCATCCGTGATTCGCTTCGCATCAAAGTAATCGGGTTGCTGCTGCTATTCCCGGGTCAATGATTCAGATACCTGGGGAAAATGGTTCATCAGTTTTCCATTCATTTACAACAGACATCGATGCAAACTTTTTCCATACTTCCTTCAGTATTTCGATGTAAAAGACTGAATTTATTAACCAATTTCAGCTTTTTCATTAATTTAAATTATTACAGGGATCATAGCGATTCAGTAGTTCAATTTTATGTGAAAAAGGGTATTTCATTTATTATTAGAAACTTTTTATGTCATATGGGTATCTCGCGAATATTGAACGAAAGTCCCCTCTAACAGTAGCACCTTTTCTTAAGCGAGTTTTCTAGTAATTGTTGCGGTTAACATATTTTTGCTAGCTTTGGAAAATCTGTTGAACACACAGAAAATCCTGGGGTATTGATTTTTTCTAGAACCGTGAATTTGGGCCAATACATTCTTTTCATTCTCGAAATTGGATCTTTTTGATATTAAATGGAAGATTTATTTGAGCTGTAGCACTTTTGATACCTCAGGATTTCTCTGCACTTCAACACTTTCTACTGATAAAAATACATTAGAAAAATTAGATAAACAACAAAATTGAAAAATGATCAGGTTTGACTTTAAAAGTTATATTTATTCAGTAGTTAGAGTTTGATTCGAAATTTAATTCTTTGGTTCAAAATTTAATTATTTTGTGGAAAACTCAACTATTTTGTTGAAAATTAAAGCTTTTGTTGAAAATTTATTTGCTTGAAAATTCCACAATTTGGTTGAGATTTTGTTTCTTTCTTAAATGAAAAATCTTTTTTGATGGGAAAATAAACTGTTTAGTTGAAAATTCGTTTTTTTTTCGCTTGAAAATTCCACAAATTGGTTGAAATTTTTTTTCTTTCCTGACTGAAAAATCAACTATTTTGTTGAAAATTCGTCTTTTTGGGTTGAAAAGTCATATATTTTGTGTCAAAATTCTCGATTTTCGGTGTTTTAGGGGATTTTTCCAATTTAAAGGGGAAAAGAGTATAAGTAAAAATGGGATGAACTGTAATCCACTTATTAAATAAACGAAAAGTCGATAACTGTATTTCACATAGTCTTCACAGTTTTTCTCGCACTTTTCCCCTTTTTCTTAAAAATTTTATTTGTTGCCCCCTTTCTATATATACTTGAGATTAGTATTTAGAATTTAACAATTTTGAGTAAAACAAACTTCAAACTCAAAATAATCATTTTGTTTTATATCCAAAGTTGTATAAATTTATCGCGAATCTAAAGTGGCTCACTGCATCAATTAATACTTCACTTACTCGAGCATGTCTGACTAAAGCCGACCGCAACTACTGAGTTATGTTCAGGGCGCCTCGTAAAGTAGAAACGGATTTTTTTTACATACAGTCATTAGTCAATTTAACTGCATGAATTTTCAAACTAATATACCAATTTTGTTATAAATTAATCGGACCTCATTTATAACACTATTATTGTGGGAAGCTCTACGAGTCAATTGCTTTTAGTGCAAATGTATTTTAGATAGTGAATTTATCTGCTTAAGGGTTTGCACAATAATTTATACGAAATGTGATTAAAGCGCACCCACGAGAATAGAGAAGCTTTCACGTGATTCCTGGGACTTATTATTGCTTGAGCGAACACTGAAGAGCCATCCAAGCGTATACCGTCAAGCCTCTAATAAGAATATATATAGACATTGTCAAAAAGATGTATATCTCAAATTATTTGGTAGATTCGAGTATCTAATAACAATCAATTATAATTTAATTTCTAGAGTGCATTAAATAATGAATCTGTTGCGATGCTACAATTGTTAGAATAAGGAAGCATCTTTTAGTTTGGAAACATGAAATAGTTAGGAACTTTAGCCTTGACCTTTATTCACACTTAACATGAAACAAATATCAATTCCAGATTTGATTCTGTATATCATTTTAAGACAAAAGTATCGATATTTCAAAATACATAATATAAAAATATTTTGAAGTAGAAAATAATATAAGATATCATTTAAAAAGAGAAAATTCTAAGGTCAATGTTAATGTTTCGTGTTGAGATGTAGTTTAGAATTTTAACTCCAGTTACTGTAGATCTTACCTCAACTTATCACCATTAAGTACGACTTACTGCCACGTAAATTCTCAACTACAGTCAGCACCTTGCTACTAATCACATTCTATGATCATTCCCTATTATTAACCCCTTTCTCATACGTAAGACTTAACGGGAACAGAGATTCATTAAATTTATTAAAAATAATGTTGGCCATTCTTGAATTGTCATGTTTGAATTTCTAGGCAACAATAAATACAAAAAAGTATTAATTTAAGTTTAACGACATTCTCCTAGAGAGAAATGTCAAAAATATATTATACAATAATCTTCAAATTCATTCATTCACTTTGTCCACATTGAAGCTCCTATGTTTCCACTCAAAAAGCTCCTATTTTGCGCTCACTCATCACGTGCTTTTGTCTCTTTATTTTTTTTTCTACAACCCAATTTAACTGTTTATTAGTGCACGCGTCATTTTAACATCCTATAAAATTCTATTTCCACTTGAAGTTGTTGCGATTGAAAGGAAATTCTTTTGTTTGAAGTGGAATATCAAATTCTCATAATGTTAGATCGACATCACAATCATTTTTATCTGTCTTTAGGATCATTTAAAATTACATAGCTGAAATTTTGGGGAAGTTCCTTTAAGAAAGGAAATAATTACAGCTACAGTTACTTCATGAAAATATTAACTTGATACATTTGCAGTCACTGATTCAAATAACTTGAAGTTCCTGCAAAGTTCCTTATATACGTTCATTATAGAATTCTGACAAGTATTAAACAATTGAAGATATTATTATCAAAATTAAAAATGTTCTAATAACAATACGAATGTATCTTTTTTCTGTTAAATAATGGAATTCATTTATGAAATCAAAACATAAGAAGTATTCTTGATGATTTTCTTAACGACTTATGTACTATTTTTTATAATACCAGGGAAAACTAAACGGTGCTAAGTCCATCGAGATTTCTATCAGATTATAACGTACACATTAAGCGCCATATATTTGTTACAAAATGGTTATTGGACTGATATATGCCCCTACAAAACATAAATCTTCTCAGTCGGTTGCAAATTTTTCCTCTAGAAAGGATTTTTGCTTCTCCTGTAAAATTAGGGTGATTGTGCTTAGCATCGTTTAGCTTTCCCCGTTTTGACTGAAGAATTTGCAATTGAAAATCTAGGAGATTTTATAAATTTCCATTTTAAATCGTCAGAACGGTACTATTCCAACAGGAGCATTCAAAATTGCATCGTTTTCTATTATACACATTAAATATTAAAGAGTCTTCAATTACAAAGATTCAAAATTTAAAAATTTAAAAGTTGCAAATCGTTAAAATTAAAGAATTTGCTATTGTAAATCTTCATAATTAAATTATTCCAAAAAAACGTTCAAAATTATAAGCACCTTTGAAATAAAAATCTTCACAAGTGAATAAATTGTAATTCTATATTTTCAAAATTCAAGAAATTTCAATTTTAACTCTTCGAAATTGCAAAACTTTCAATTGTATGCAAATGTTTAAAATCCAGTCGAAATATTTAGAATTGAAAACTCTTGACTTTTGATTTTCAAAATCATCACAATTCAAGAACAGTTAAAATTGGCGAATATAACATTTTAAATCTTAGAAATTGTAAAAGTTTCAATTTTAAATCTTTAAAATTACAGAGTTTTTTATAATAATTTATGAAGATTTAGAATTGGAAACTTATCTTTTTATTTCCAAAATCATTAAAATTTAAGAATTTTTATTAATTTATACATATTTTAATCCAAGAGTTTTCAATTGTAACTCTTCTTAATTGAAGAATCGTAAATTTTGAATCATTAAAATTGAAGAATTTTTACTTTTGACAATTTATCATTAAAAATTTCACAAGGCTTAAGTTTTACAATCGAAACTTATGTAATTTTGATGCTTTATATTAAAAATTGCTTCAATTTGGAAGATGTAGAATTGAAAACTTGACTTTTGTTTGCTAAATCCATTAAAATCTTAAATTGTTTATTTTCAAATTTTTGAAATTCGAGTGTTTTCGATTGTACGAGTAACTCTTCAGAATTGAAGGATTCTTAATTTTAAACCATTAAAACCATTAAAAGAATTTTTAATTGTAATACTTTAAAATTTTTAAACATTGAATTGTAAATCTTTTGAAATTGAATATTTCTTAACTTTTTGAATTTACTATTAAAAATTCTGTAATTTCAATTATTATTTGAATTCCAAATTTCTTAAATTTAAAAGATTTAGAATTAAAACTTGACTTTTGAATTTTTATTTATACGTTTTTAAAATTGAAGAGTTTTCAGTTGTAAATCTTCAAATATGAACTTCTTTCAAAAAATTAAAAACTACATGATTTTCTAATATGCATGTTAAAAATTAAAGGATCTTTAATTGCAAACATTCAAAACTGAAGAATTTTAAACTGAAAATCATTAAAATTAAAGATTTGCGATTGTATATCTTCAAAATTGAACTATTCCAAATTACATACTTTTAAAATATAAACCTTGAAAATTTAAGAATTTGTGATTCGATATTTTTAAAATTCAAAAATGTTTAATTATAACACTTCGAAATTACAAAACTTTGATTTGTAAATCATTTAAAATTTTTTAACTTTTTAAATCCACCATCAAAAATTCTGTAATTTAATGATTTACATTCGAAATTTCTTCAATTTTGAATATTTAAAATTCTTTTGGTCTTCAAAATTATCCGAAATTTTTGTTTATACATTTCTAAAATTGAAGAATTTTCAATTATAACACTTGAATACTATAGAGCTTTAAATTGTATATCTTTAAAATTCACAAGTTTTTAAGTTTTACCATTTAAAATTATGTAATTTTGATTACTTATATTCGAAATTTCTTCAACTTGGATAATTTAGAATAGAAAACTTGACTTTTTATATTCAAAATCATCAAAATGTAAGAATTTTTATGTATACGTTTTTAAAATTTGAGAGTTTTCAATTGTTAATCTTCAGAATTGGACTACTAATTATTAATTATATTTTATAGTACTTTAAATTGAAGTCAAATATTTTAATTTGACAATTAGCTAATCAAAATAAGGACCGTGTTATAAACGCGCTATTTTTTGTGGTATGTAATAGTTTATGAAACCGGTCTTCTATAACAGAAAAACGTGAATATTCCACTCAGGGAAAAAGTTATCTTGAAACAAAAGCATAGTCCTCTTAGCTGTTTTGTTTTGAACCACGTGAATATATTTTTTACACAAACAGAATTATTTGGCTGCAGGATTAGGTGAAGTTAGTCGCATAAGGATCATTTTTCCTGCAAAAGGATTCCTGTTGAGGCAAATGAAAATCCTCTCAACCTTTAATTTAAAAGGAAATTCCAAGTACGTCAAGAAACATCCTTTTGTCACAAAAGGAAATTTTTCTGAGTGTTCCAAGTTTAAAAAATTTTTTTTTGTTTTTTAGAGTTCCTTGTTGAACTTGTTTGAATGAATTTAGATTAATGAGAAGAGTTGGCTCAGAAGTGCCGAATTCAGCACCCTTTTTGTCGCATCTGACAGTGTATTTCTTTATCAGAGGCACTGCGGCATTTGCTTTAGAATTACTTGAATAGAAGCAACGACACTGAGTTTCACTTTGGAATAGAGTAACCCTTGCCTATACTGTCAACTGGGTCACTTCTGACAAAGTGAATGAAGTCGAAGTTTTACGCGAGTTTCACTGTATCCGTGATTCTGAAACTCACATGCTTTTGGAATTAAGCCCCACGGAATCGCAAGAGTGCGGTAAAAAAGTTTCAAATGTTTCATTTGAAAGCCCAAAAAATGGAATCTTTCAACTTCGTTATGAATTTATTTATTTCAACGTTTTTCATTTCAAATCTTCATTTTAAATATCTATTAAAATACTCCTCATTGTGTTAAGACAAATAGAAAAAACATCAAAAGGGTTTTTATTTTTGCGCACATACAACTTTAACTTTTTAAAAGCATTTCTAAAAAACTATTTATAGCAGGTGCTTTCTCATGGAATATAAAACTTTATTTTTGATGGTATATTGTTTCACATTTTAAAAGTTTTATATATCTCAGGCTTTTTATTATTTAGTAGCAGGGGTTTAAAAGTAATGAATATTCATTGTCAGTAAAAATGGGTTCTCATTCTGTCTTAACGAAAATGACAATAGAGATGAAAAATTGGATTTTTATTGAGATTTTGTGTTCGCGTTTTTATTTTGAATGGTCCATATGGAAAATTTTATGACAGAAAATGTACCGTCATAAAATACTTAAGAATATATAATATAAGTGTACTTTTGAATATATTTAAACAATTTTTAGTATTTTAGATTTTATTGTTATGGATGATTGCCAAAAAGTTGATCATTTTAGATAATAAGATTTTTCAAAACTAAAAAAATTTCCAAACCGCCTAAGATATTTTGTTTAATTAAGAGTAATCCAAGAGAGTATAAAAATATAAAATTGGAGCAACTATGCAACTATGCAACTATGATCGAACAAAAAAGTTTCAAAAATCTATTTAAAATATATGCAGAACATATTCTCATTCACATTATTTCATTTTATAGTAGGTATGATAAATTATTCATTTTATAAAAAATATTACGCATATATAGTGATCTTTTTTAATTTTATTTAGATTCAGCGTTGATGAATCGACTTTGACCAACACTAAAATCTTCGTAAGCATACAATTAACATTTTTAGCCCGCATTATGAACAGTTTTAATAATTATTTTCGAGTTTCATCCTAAAATAAGAATAAAGCGTCACCAGACAAAAAACTTGAACAGCCTTTAAACTAATTTTTAAAATTTTTAAATCCAAAATATTGAATTCTGCTCTTTATTTATGTCGTCTATAATTCAAGATAACTGATACCTACAGTACTGTGAATTTCAAATATTTTAAAATTGGTGTCAATATTATTAAGCAATTTTTAATTTTTAGTTTGGGACAGATACGTGACAATACATTTTGCGTACTTTTTTAATCATAATCTCTAAGCAAAGTCGTCTAATATTTTGAAACTGTACTAAAATAATGTTATAAAAAATGTATTTATTTAAGAAAAAAGTGAAAGATGACTGGGGCTTAAGTGGGAAACTTTTTGGCAATCATCCTTATCTTTAATATATTTTTTGCTAAAGATAGTATATTTTAAAATCTAGTTTTGCACACAAGGAAAAAGTTGTGAAATCCTATCAAAATTATCCATGATTTTTATTAAATTTTTTTATGTCACCTTTATTCCGACTGAAGGGTCAAAATTAAAAAAAAAGAATTAAAAAACAATAGCCTATGCGTGCAACAACTGCATTTAATTGTTTGTATAATTATTCTAAAGATCTACTTTATAAAGAAATTGTTGTTGACGAATTTGGAATGTTTTGAAATATTAAAAAACCTTAAAAAAAAGGTATCTCTCGTTCACATTTCCAGAAAATGTTATTTCATCAAAAATTATTATCAACCTGAAAAGGTAAATTTACAACAAAAAATAAAATTTCAAATCAAGATAGACGAATTTTCAACAAAATGGTTAAATTTTTAACCAAATAGTTGGATTTTCGAGCCAAAAAACAAATTTTTTAGAAGACAGTTGAATTTTCAACAAAAAAGTTCATTTTCAACTAAGAAGGATGAATTTTCAACCAAAGAAGATTACTTTTCTATCATAAAATATGAATTTTGTATCCAAACAAATGAATTTCATACCAAAATAGTTTAATTTTCAACCAAAGAGGATGACCTTTTGAAAAATAGTATTATTTTTAATAAATTAATCTAAATTTCAACAAAATAGTTTAGGTTTTAATCAAAAAGAATTAACTTTCAAACAAAAAGATTTTGATTTTCTTATAGGGCTCAATTATTTAAATTCGCATTTCAGGAAAACAAGGGGAAAAAGGGGAAGTTTCTTGGAAACAGAGTAAAAAGAGGAATTCTTTTTAAAAAAGTGCGAAAGAAGGAAATACGGAAAAGTGTGTGTACTGTGCAGTCTGTAACTAAAATGTAATATATTGGTTTTTCTGACTCGGTAAATATTTCTACAGATATCTTTTACCATTGTAGACGTTTTATAATGTGTTTCTGTTAAAATTGAAACCAACCATTATTACATAATCTTCAAAGGTTCTTATTAAAAATTAAACCGGATTTCCGGGCATTTCCCGGTTTGCTTCTCCAGTGGCCAGTCAGAAAGAAGTTAAGCAATCGTAGAAAAACTTTTATGGTATCATATGCGATACGTGAATAAATCAGATTTTCCCTTCTCTGATTCTCGGCTAAAAAATAAAAAATAAAATATTAGGTAGAAAAAAGTCGATTTTGCGATAGAAGAAAAAAATTCCCGATCCTAAATAAACTTCCTGGGCTTTTCTCGGCTTACTTCGGTTAAATAAAATTCCCAGATTTTTTCCGGTTTCCCGGTTTGCTAGACAACCTGCAATTTCTCGAATTTTCGTGACCCTAGATTAACTTGTTTTTGAGTTATCATGAAAAGAGTATTGTTGACATACACATACACACAATTTATAAAAACCCAATTTTTGGACAGCTCACTGTAAATAAAAGTACTATTTCAGGGTACTAAAATGAGACCGCTGGTGGGAACCCAGATTAATTTTTTTCGTTGAAAATAAGAGCATGATGTTTTTCCATTCAAAAAATGGACACCTAAAAAATGACAGCGTAAAAAAAGATATCTCTAGTTTTTACAGAGCTGAGGTCGAATTATGTCAAGATACGTCAAAAAATGAAGGTCGAAAATGCCTCTGTGAGGAAGTAAAAAATTAATAATACAAGCCTTACGCTTTACTGAACATACAATTGCTATCTGTCAGTCAAGTGCAAGAGCAACCTGTTGGTAGTATTGATAAAGAACGAAAAAAGCGTTCCTTGGATCTAAAAACCTGAAAATGCGGAATGTTTATCCGCAGCTTATAAAAAAGTATTCTCGCCTAGGAAAATTGGCCACGTGTGATATTAGGGATCGTACTACTTCCGGAAGAGTTGATTGAAGCAGCATGCTGAATGCCAGTGGCGCTATTCGCCCCGCCCAAAACGGCCTTTACAGCCCGTGACAGCCCGGCCAAACAGATCGATACAGACATAGGTACCAGAAGCCCACGAGTCTCTATGGAAAGACAGAGACAGAAATATATGGCGAAAGTATGAGAGGGTAGCTGGTAGGAGGGTTGTTGCTACAGTGGAAGGGGTAAGGAATAGTGATGGGGGTGGGTTAAAGTTGAGCGAGGGCAGTCGAGGAATAGAGAGCAAGAGGGAACCAACGAGGAAAATGAACCGAAGATTTAGCTTGATATATATATGTATATATATATATATATATATATATATATATATATATATATATATTCAGACTTGACAGCCCAAAATGCTCTCAAAACAGGGGAAATTGGGTAATTTTTCACGAAAATAGAGGAATAAATTCTTTTTAATAAAAATTTTCAACAAAATAGTGCGTTTTCAAGCTATAAAACTTAATTTCCTTATAAAACAATTGACTTGGTTGCATTTACAATCAGTGTTGAATTTTGAAAAGAAGGATTTTTCAGTCAAGACAGAACAAAAATTCAACCAAATAGTCGAATTTTCAAGCCACAAAGACAAATTTTGTACGAAACAATTGCATTTTCAACCCATCCAGAAATATGAACTTTCCACTAGAAAATTAAACTTCGACAAAATAGTTCAAGTTTCAACCAAATAGTTGAATTTTGATCAAACCTTTACAATTTCAGCAAAACAGGCGAATTTTTTACAAAGCAGTTGAGTTTTTAACCGAAATATAGAAATTTTCGTCAGAAAAATTAAATTTCAATCAAATAGTTCAATTTTCTAACAAAATAGTTGAAGCTTGAAACTAAAAGGTGAGTTTTTAACCAAACAGATCAATTTTCTACTAAAAAATACGAACATTCGCCACAATACATGAATTTTCAACCAAAAAATATGACTTTTTTCGAAAAAGTCTGATTTTTCAAGAAAATAAATAAATTTTCAACTACAAGATATGAACTCTGAACTAAAAATATGATAGTAGAATTTCCAATCAAACATAATTAGCATTCAGCCAAAAAAGATTAGTTTTCCATTGAAAATTAATTTTTCAATTCAATACACGAATTTTCTATTCAAAAAGACGAATTTTTAATCAAACAGTTGAATTTTCGACCAAAGAAGCCTACTATTTAAAAATTTTAAGCTAAAAAGTCTGAAAAGCTGAATTTTCAACCAAATAGTTGAATTTCAAGAAAAGAGTTGAATGTTTAGCCAAGAAATATTTTTCAGTCAAGAAAAAGATAAAATACAAACAAACTGTTGAATTTTCAAGCCAAAAAGACAAATTTTGTACAAAACAGTTGAATTTTCAACTCAAAAATGTGACTTCGCGATAAAATAGTTCAATTTAAAATGAAAGATATGAATCTTCAACAACAAAAATTAATTTTTTACCAAGTAGTTCAATTTTCAACCAAAAAATACTACTTTTAAATAAAAAATAGTTTATTTCCCAAGAAAATAATAATATGTTTACCTATAAGACATGAATTCTGAACGAAAAATAAAATAGTAGACTTTTCAATCAAAAAAAGTTAACTTTCAACAAAAAATATGACTTTTCTATACCAAACAATAATTTTTCAATCCAAAAGGACGAATTTTCTCTCCAAAAAGACGAATGTTCAACAATTGAATTAAGTGTGTATGTTTTGTTTTCGACAAACGTAGTGAACTAGTTTTTTGCCTAGTAGATCAAAAACCGTCATTCCAACGACAAAAAAACTATAACATTTGAATTTTCGACCGAAAAAGCTGAATTCTCAATAAAAAACATAAAAGTTTAGATTTCAAGCAAAAAACATTTTTATTTCACATTAAAAATAGTTTAATTCAACATAAAAAGACGGATTTTTAACAAAATATTAAAATCATCAACATAAACAAATTAATTTTCAACCAAACAGCTGCATTGTTAACCAAAAAAGATTAAATTTCTACCAAGAGATGAATTTTCAAACCAAAAAGACAAGTTTTCAACCACGAAAGATTTATGAGTCCTAAAAGAAAAAATATTCAACCATATTGTTGAATTTTTAAACCAGAAGGACGAATTTCTACAAAACACTTAAATTTTCAACAAACAAGTTAATTTTCAACAAAAAAGTTAATTTTTAACCAAAGCGTTGAATTTTCAACAAACTAAGAAAATCTTCAATCAAAAAGATTAATTCTCAATCAAACTATAATAGTAGACTTTTCAATTAAAAGTAATTAACTTTCAAGGAAAAATAGGTGGATTATATTCTACGAGACCGACGATTTGAAATATTTTGTAATTAACTTTGAAATTTATGTTGCAGTTCGAACCATTTCGAATTAAACCGAAACAATTCGAATCAAAGTTTCAATCCCCTACAACCCTTCTCAATCCGTCTTTCAACGCCAAATTAAATCCAATCTCAATACATGTCTCAACCCCAAATTCACTTATCAATCCATTATCATTATCATCATATACCATTATCATCCATTGATGTATCAGCACCAACTTCAACCCAAAACCATACCAAATCCATTTTTCAATCCGTGCCTCCAATCCTTTTGAATACGTGGGACTTCTTGAATTCAACCAGAATGAATCCGACTGAATCTGACACCAGTCCGAATGGATAAATATGAATCCAAAACCAATCCGAATGAATAACACACCAATCGGAAACAAATTTTCACTTCTTCTCAGTCCGATGCCCAATCCGAATGAATCCGAAACACATCACACATCTCAAGCCAGTTTTAATCTTTTTAATGCTCTCAAGTCCGTGCGCTCGATTCGAATGTATCGGGAACCAATCCGAACTGAAAATTCAATTCTTTAATCCCTGCGTCAACATAAACTTGAATCCTAACACACCTTTTAATTCTGTTCAATCCGTGCACCCAATCCAATGAATCCGTGGCTCATCCAAAATGTCTTGTCAATCCCTCTCAATTCTTGCACGTACAACAACTTTAATCCGACTCAATCCAAATCAACCCGAACTCGCCATTCAATTATTTTCAATCCGAACGAATCTATCCCCTTCGAAAAAATCTCTAAAATTTTGACAGTTTTTACGTAGTTTTAAACGTTTTCCGAAAATCTGAAAATGTATCAAATTTCGTCAATTTTAATACTGATTGTTATTTATTATTAATTTTTCAAGTTTTCGCAATATGGCTCACCGTTTTCGAGATAATTCAGAATTTTGATTTTTTCCTTTTGAAAATCTTTTTATTGGGATAATTTGTGGTGGCCAAGGACCACCCCTTGTATAAAACCCTGAAAATTTTGTCAGTTTCACGTACCTCACTGGTTGCAAGATCTTTCAGAATTTTTTGGTATACATAATTTTGAAAAGACTTTTACTGGGTTTAGTCATGGTGACCGAGGACCATCACCCTTTACAAAACCCCGAAAGTTTTTCAGTTTTCACGTATCTTATCGTTTTGAGATAACTCCAAATTTGTATTTTTGAAATCTTTCTACTGGGCTAATTCTGGGTGCCCGAAGACCATTCCGGTCAGGAATACTCTGAAATTTGGTCATTTTTCGCATATCTCTCACCGTTTTCGAGATAAACCAAAATTTAAAATACGCTTCTGAATTTTTCAATCTTTCTTTTGGGTTAGTTCGATTTTGTCGAAAACTATCCTGTTCTCAAACCCCCTTAAAATTGGCTTAGTTTTCATATATCTTTCATCATTTTCGATATAATTCAAAAAAATTTTATTATTGTTTTGAATTTTTTAAATCTTTTTATTGGGTAAGTTTAAGTCGTTCGAAAAAAAATCCTACAGAATCCATAAAATGTAATTAGTTTTCACGCATCTCTGACGAAAGACCGTCCCCCTTTTGAAAATGTTTTCAGTTTTAACGTATCTCTGGCCGTTTTCGAGATAAAAGTTTCCAAATTTTTATTTTTAAAAAATTCTAAAAATCGTTTAATTGGGTTAGTTAAAATTAGTCAAAAACAAACCCCCTCTACAAAAACCTTAAAATTTACGTAGTTTTCACGTTTCGCTAACCATTTTCGAGATAATCCAAAATTTTTATTTATTTTTTTAAATTTTGAAAGTTTGTTTACTGGTTTAGGTCGGGGTGGCCGAAGACCATTCCCTTTTAGAAAACCCTGAAAATACTGTCAGTTTTCGTGAATTTCTCATTGTTTTCAAGAGAACTCAAAAATTTTATTTTATTTTTATTCAAAAAATCCTTCTATTCGGTTAGTTCAAATTGGTCACAAACATAAACCCTCTGCAAAAATGCTTAAAATTTAATTAGTTTTCACGCATCTCTGACCGATTTCGAAATAATTCGAAATTTTGATTTATTTTTAAAATTGTGAAAGTTTGTTTACTGGTTTCGGTCGGGGTGGCCAAAGACCATTCCCTTTTATAAAACCTTGAAAATATTGTCAGTTTTCGTGTATCTCTAACCGTTTTCGCAATACCTCAAAATTTGGATTTTGCTTTAAATTTTGAAAACACTTTCTTCCCTTGCCCTTATGTTTAGAGAAACTAACAATAAATTATAACTAATTCGACCTAAACACACTTATTTGTAATCCAAATTTGTAACTATTTTATTAATTAAGCCAGAAATGTTGACTCTTTTGAAATTTGCGCTTTCGAATCTTCTTTACATTATCGACTTATCGAATCTTGCTTTCGATTCTCGACAGCCGATTGGCTGATTCTACTGTGACTTACATTAGATGTCAATGGCTAACTGAATTGCCCAATAGGATTTAGGGACTACGCACGAAGTTAGCCGAAATGCGTGTACTTTTTATAATAGGATTGGGTTTTATCACTTCAATTTGCATTTGAGCGAGGAAACGAGAAAGAATGGAAGTTCCTTGAAAACAGAAAAAAAGAGGAATTCTTTAAAAAGGGGAAAAGAGGGAAATAGGGAAAAAGTGTGAATTCTGTGTATTTTATACATACACTCTGTATGGATATTTCTATGTATAAGTATACACTTCATTAAACTACGACAGGACAAGATTGGAATGGAATCTGTGTATGAGCCAGCCCTAGTCAACCCAGTAAATAGGTACACAGGTGAATGAACAAGTAGGTACCTCGAAGAAGGGTCCTTCAAAATTCGCCCGACGTGCCAGAGTACAACCCATTTACACTCAACAGCGTCCTTTCTTCTGTGACTATTGTTCATGAAACTACAGGACAGGCAATTTTAAGTGCAAATGAAAATTGTTGACAGTCCTCTTTTTAAAGAAAATATAAAATAAGACGTGGATATTACTTCACTTCTAGTACAAGTGCTAATTTTTCTTCAATATTTGTTTTCTTAATCTTTATCCTTATAGTAATGAGACAATTTAGGCGGAATCTTCGGGACGCATCGATTGACTTATTTAGAAAGACTCCGGGCCGAACTGTTGATGGGATTTCAATATTTCCTACTTTATCTTACGGATCGTTCATCTACTACGCTACGCGTTTTTTCTTTCTTTATATCGTATCCTTTTTAACTTCACGAAAATGTTATTCTCATATCTCTTTAAACAAAACAAAAAAACAAGCGTAACGTAGTTTATGAACAATTTCTTATTTATACTCGCACAGAAAAAACTGAAAATAAAATTTGTTGCAGGAAATTTTTTAGAGCGATAAAGTTTTGTTCAGCCAACTTCGCGTCTTTCAAAATACATGTGTTTGTCATGGAAAAACAAAAGAAAGTTTAACCGATATTTGTGTAAAGTTTATCCTGTGAAGTTAATTTTTGTTGCAAAGAATCTTTCGTCGGAAATCGATTTAAAGTTTATCTTCTGTTTTTTCTGTGCGTATTTCATTTTAGGAACGAATTTTCGGACAACAGAGTGGCCGCAAAACTGAATTTTCAAAATTTCCTGAATTTTCCCTGACTAATTTTTCATTTTCCCCGACCATTGATATTTAAATTTATATATATATTTTTACATTCTCATTCTAATGAGAAGGTATTGGTTTTATGTAAAATTTGACATAGTCGGTTTTCATCAAATCTCCACGTTTTGAGACCCCCTGAGCCAGAAAAAACGGTTTTTACCAAGGTGTCTGTCTGTCTGTAGTCTGTCTGTCTGTCTGTCTGTCTGTCTGTCTGTCTGTCTGTCTGTCAGTCAGTCTGTCTGTCTGTCTGTCTGTCTGTCTGTCTGTCTGTCTGTCTGTCTGT
>CAKNYM010053032.1:255832-326716 GCA_932195095.1 Andricus curvator
TGTCTGTCTGTCTGTCTGTCTGTCTGTCTGTCTGTCTGTCTGTCTGTAGCCACGATAACTTTCGAAAAAATGATCAGATTTGATTGAGCTTTGGCACACTTTTTTATGGCCGAAAAATAGAGAACGAGTTCGTTAACCAGCTATTTTGGATGAAAATTCAAAAAGTGAGCACATTTTGAAAATTTTTGAGACCACTTTTTTTGATGATTTAAAAATTCTATGTATGGTTATTAGTAGTACGCAAAATGAAGAACAAAATATTCTAATGACTTTTCGTGATAAAACAAAAATTACTGGAGTTATAGCATTTTCAAAATTCCAAAAAACAAACGAAAATGTACATTTTAAGCCGAAAAACGCACGATATGAAAAAAAGTCAAGAAGAGAAAAACGTTGCTTTTTGAACGCCCTATAATATTTTCATAACAACTTTTTGAATTTTTTGAAAAATAAAAAATTCAAATTTTGATCGCACAAAAAAATAATCAAAAATTCCATTTTGCTGTGAAACTATGCAAGATACGAGAAAAGATCATCTCACCAAAATTGTGCACCCAAAAAAGATCTACAAATTTCTTATCATTCACTTTTTGATATGACGCGTAGTTTTTGTTTTATTCGTAAAAAACAGCATTGAAAATAGAAAAATCAAATGCACAGAACCGAGCGTGGAACGCAAGGTTCAAATGATTTTCAAATCAAATATCGAGCGCGAAGCGCGAGTGTCTGGATGAGAATGTGTTCCTTAAGGTCGATAGAACCTTGAGTAAATGAAGTTCCTTTTCAGTCTAAAATAAAAACAAATTTAACAATCACTTAATATGTAGAGGTTTTGATAATTTTATAATATTTGCAAACAAACTTTTTCTTTTCATCGAAGTCGAACACGAAGTTGAAAAATCTAGAGCAACCGAGCGTAAAGCGCGATGTAGATACGCCCGAGCGCGTAGCGCGAGGTGAATACATAATCGAGCGCGAAGCGCGCGATGAGAATGTGCCCGCAAAGCGGGCAGATTTTTTTCCGTTTTTTTTACGGTGATGACCAGATCTTTACAATAAATTATAATTGACGTTAGTTTTTTTCTCTCTACATGGTCTTAAATCAATAGTTAAGAAAATTTGGTCTAAAAATTTTCATCTGGTAACATTTTCAATATAGAATCTTTTATAAATGGAATAAAACAATTTTATATTTGAATTTATAATTTTTTAACTTATTATTCTCAGGGCTACCATAGTCTAATATACTTGACGAAACTGAAAAAGTGACTGAAAGTGACAAATGTGCATTAATCAAGTGACTCATGTTCTTTAGAATTTAAAATAATTCAAAAGAATTCGATTCATAAGACTTCGAAAAAAAATTAAGTTAAATTCAAAAGAATTCAAATAAATTGGAAAAAATTCAAAAAATCAAAAAAATCCATTGATTTCAGTAAAATACAGGTGCGAAAAAATCAGAGCCCATCAAAAAGTCAATCGATATGTTCTGCCAAAATGAACAACTTTTTAACTTACGGTAGTGTTATATTCAAAATTGAAAAAAAGTTCTCTTCATGTAAACAGTGGAACCCTATTTTTTTAAACTTTCTAAGTCGCAATTGATTGATCAAGATTGGTCATCAAATGTTCGTCAATATGTCAATACACGGGTCTAGGAGACGCGAACAATTACATCAAATACAATACTCTTATATTCCCGATTAAAAAAAAAAATCCTCTCAAAAACAAATTAAATGATTTTGTTAAGAAATTTCAAAACGATACTGGTAGGTTATGGTAGGTCGCGAAAGGTTCTTCAATTGAGCAATCAATGCGTCTCGAAGATGCGAAGAAATACCCTATAGATATTGTATTGCTGTATTTTGCATATCAAAGAAGTTTTTCTTATATCAACAAGATGGACAATATATTTTTTTTATTTCATATATCGCTATTGCTAAATGATAAGAGGTCATAGAAGGTTCAACAATAGGTCATTCTACGAGTCTCGAATACACGAACAAACATGTCAGATACAGTACAGTATTATTCCTAATATGAGACGAAGTTTTTCTCATATAAACAGAATACACATATTATGTTGAAACTTCATAAATCGGTACTAGTAGATCATAAAACGTTCAACAATAGGTCGATCGATGCGTCTCGAAATTGCGAACGAATAAAACTACGAGTAGATATCGTATTATTGTATTTTGAATCTCGAAAAAGTTTTTCTCATATAAACCAAAAAAAAAACTTTTTTTCAAACATCCTAAATCGGTACTGGTGAGTCATAAAAGGTCAATCGATGCGTCTCGAAGAGGCGAACCAATACACTAGATATCGTATTGCTGTATTTTGAATGTCAGAAAAAATTTTCTCATATAAACAAGGTAAACATTTTTTAAATTAAACCAAAACATAACTACTTCTGAATGGCCGATCTAGCTCAAAATCCTATCAGACCTGGGTATCAGTCGGAGCTACAATTCGTCCAAATTTCGTGACCATATCTATACACACACATGCAGACATTTTTTGAAAATCCCATTACAAACCTCCCACTATGAGGAAGCACTTGGAATGAATATAGAGTAATTTAAGGAAATAAAAAGAATTCAATGAAATTCATAAAAATTCGAGGTGCATTTAAAAAAAATCAAGTCAATTGAAAAAAACACACAAAAATATGCAAGCGATTTCAGAAAGATTTGACTAAATTCCTAAGAAATCAAGGTGAGTTTAAAAGACTTCAAGATAAATTTAAAAAAACCCTAAAAATACCATTGAATTTAGCAGAGTGGAGTGGATTTAGAAGAATTCAAGTGAATTCAAAAAACGCAAGTGAATTATAAAGAATTCAAGAGAATTTAAAAGAATTGAATTCCAAATGAATGTAAACGAGTTGCAAAAAATATTTGAAAATCTCTTCAAATATTTGGATCCTACGAAATCCCTTAATTAGTATGAAAAATTCTTTGAAATCCATTAAAATATTATAAAATCCTGTGAAATTCTATGAAATTTTTAAATTATACAATTAAGATTTTATTATAATTATTTATATTAAAAATTTTTTATTTCACATTAAAATCTTTAGAAATCTTACAAAATCCCTTGAAATCCTTTAAGATATCTTAAACCCATATAGTTTCTGTAAAATTGTTCCATACCTATATCTTCCGAAAATCTAAGAAATTCTTTACAAGCACATGAAGATTTTTTCATATCTCTTAAAATTATTAAAATCCTTGGAAATATCTTCAAATTTTTCTAACTTTTTGAAAATGCCTTAGAATTTTTTTAAATAGTCTAAAATATTTCAAATTCTTTAAAATCTTTTTAAATCTCTTAAAATTTTTTAAATCCTTAAAAATGCCTTGGAATTTTGAAAAATATCCTAAAATCCTTAAAAAAATTAAAATTCTTACAAATGAATGGAATTAATTGAAAATTCCTTGGAATCTTTTAAAATATGTATCTTAAATCCTTTTAGGCCCTGTAAAATTGATCTACATCTTCCAAAAATCTGAGAATTCTTCACAACCATATCCTTTGAAATTTCTTGAAATGATTGAAATCAATCAAAGATTCCTTGCAATCATTTAAAATTCCTTAAGTATTTCAAATTTGCTGAAATTGTTTGAAATCTCTTGAAATTGTTTAAAGCACTGAACAATTCCTTGGCACTTTTTCAAATACCTTAAAATCTTTAAAATTCTCTAATCCTTAAAAATCTTTTAAAATCCCTTCAAAATTTTTTTGTCATCCCTTAAAATCATTATAATCTCTGGAAATTCCTTGAAAATGCTTTAATCTCTTAAAAATGCATTAGAATCCTTTAAAATACCCTAAAATATTTCAAATCCTTTCAAATCTTTTGGAACCCCTTGAAACTTTTTAAAGCTCTTTAAAATTCCTTGAAACTTTTAAAAATACCCTAAAATCTTCAAAAATCCGTTGGAATACCTTCAAAATTATTTAAATCTTTAAAAAATTACTTGGAATTTTTCAAAATCTTTTGAAACTGTTTAAAGCTCTTGAAAATTCCTTGGAAGATTTTAAAATGCCCTAAAATCTTTCAAACTTTCTGAAGTCCCATTATATTATTGAAATCTATTAAAAATTTCATGGAATCTTTTAAAATGCTCTAAAAAATTTCAAAAGAATTCGAGAAAATACACAAGCGCTAATTTATTGATAGAAAAGTGACTAAAGTGATCTTCTCATTCAAAAAAGTGACTATGGTGACTTGCTTTAAAAAAAGTGAATTGACAGTTACTTAACGTGCTTCTTACAGAAATTCCCTGACTATTGCAATTTTTTTCAAAATCCCTGTCTTACCCTTACCAAAAAAATTCCCTGATTTCTCCCTGATTTCCAGGTTTTCCCTGACCTGCGGCCACCCTGGGAAAATGGTTCCATTTTGAGACAATTCTGATCTTCTTAACACTTTATTGAGAGATAGGAAAGTTGAAGCATGGGGAAAGAAGATGCTCTATTTTTGACACGAGGGGTGAAGTAAAAATCAAAGTATTTGGCAAGTAGGTAAGTAGAATGCGGTATAGATTAGTCGCGCCCTTCGTATCTGGCATAAAGACAAACGACGTTCCGACACGCTAAGCACTACGTTGTGCTGCCACGTCATCATTTCACGTCATCAAAGTATGCTAATGCACGAAAGTGACTTTGTATTTTCGTGAGCTTAACCCCGCTATTCATTAGAGCCATAAGCAGAATTCATAGCCCAAAATTCTCTCAAAGCAGAGGAAATAGGGTGATTTTTCAATAAAATAGGGGAATAAAAGAGGAATAAATTCTTTATAATAAAAATAACGTAAATACCATATTGAACTCAATATGGACTATTTTAAAATTCCTAAGATTTCAAGTCGAAATATATTGCATTTTCAACGAAATAGTTCAGTTTCTAGCCAACAAATATTTTCTACCATAAAAGATAAATTTTCAACAAAATTGTTGAACTTTAAAGAAAATTACTAAATTTTCAACCAAAAAGATTAATTTTATAACAAAAGGCAAATTTTCAAAAAAGTACATGAATTTTTGACCAAATAGTTGAATTTTCAACTGGAAAAGATAAGTTTTCAGTGAAACAAATTAATTTCTAAATAAAAACAAACGAATTTTTAAGAAAATAGTTGAGTTTTAAATACCGAAAAATCAGGCTTTTTATACCGATATTTCGATACAAATAGCCCCTTCACCAGCTCTATTTGTACAGAAAAAATCCGGCTGCTTGTACCGAAATGTCGGTACCCGTAGTCACGGCCAAAAAAAAATGTCTTTCACCTTTTCCCCATTCCCCTCTTTCCCCTTTGAAAAGTCTACTATTACATTTTTGGTAAAGAATTCATATTTTTGGTTCAAAATCAGAATTATATTTTTGGTAGAAAATAAAACTGTTTTGTAGCAAATTCGTCTGTTTGGAATGAAAATTAATCTTTTTGGTTGAGGATTCAACTATTTGGTTTGAAATTCATCTCTTTTAGTTGAATTCAACTGGTTTGTATTTAGAATTAAAATAATTTTGGGTTAAAATATCAACAATTATATTTTAATTATAAATTTATTTCTTTAGTTGAAAATTGAAGTATGTATTTGATTGAAAATTATTTTTCTTTTTAGTTGAAAACTCATTTTTTAACTGAAAAAGCAACTATTAAATTTTCGGTTGAAAATGTATCCTTTTTAGTTGACAATTCAAGAATTTGGTTTTAAAATTAACTTTTTTGTTGAAAATTCAACTGTTTTGTAGGAAATTCGTCTGTTTGGTTTGAAAATTCAACATTTTGGTGGAATTTTTTTTTTCTTTAGTAATTGAAAAATCTTTCTTGATTGAAAATTCAACTATTTTGTTGAAAATTCGTCTTTGTTTTTTGAATTTAACTGTTTTTAATTACAAATTTAATTTTTTTGGTTTAAATATCAACAATTACATTTTACATGCAAATTTATTTCTTTGGGTAAAAATTGAACTACGTATTTTGTTGAAAATTTGCTTTCTTTTTGGTTTAAAACAAATTTTTTACTGAAAAATTAACTGTTTCATTTTTGGTAGAAAATGTATCATTTTAGTTGAAAATTCAACTATTTGGTTTAAAATTAACTTTTTTGTTGAAAATTCAACTGTTTTGTAGAAATTTCGTCTTTCTGGCTTCAAAATTCAACATTTTGGATGAAGCTTTTTTTTTTCTTTATTAATTGAAAAATCTTTCTTGTTTGAAAATTATCTTTTTTGGTTAAATTTAACTATTTTTGATTTAACATTAAAATCTTTTCTGATTCAAATATCAACTATTTTCTTGAAAATGTATGTATTTTGTTGAAAATTCGTTTCTTTTTTGGTAAAAACTTAATCATCTTGGTTGAAAATTCATCTTTTTGGTGGATAATAATTCAACTATTTGGTTAAAAAATAATCTATCTGGTTACAAATTTATGTATTTTGTTTAAAATGTAATATTTTCACTTCAAATGTTAGGAATTTGAAGCTATTTGGATTAAATTTAATATATTCTACTCATATTAATTTCATTTACTAGACTTTATTCCCCTATCTTTGCGAAAAATCTGCATATTTTCCCTGTTTTAGAGCATTTTGGCTTGCGAAGCCTATTTATCCATACAGTCTTTAGATTTCTTTTAGTCCAAATTTTTGTTACGTCACATCTTCAACCCCCTTATAAGAAACAATAAGATTTACCTCCCCCCCCCCCCCAATCGTTCTACTTAATTTTTTTATCACCGCTCATTGAAAAGTAATACTCAGATTCCTCAAACAACCTAGAGAAAGAATTTCTCATTTTCATTAATGAAATTAAAAATGAACCAATTAGCTTCACTGAACCTTATAATTTAACCTAATTAACATTAATCTTCCTCTCTATAATCTAGAAAATCCATCCATATTAAACCACAGCTTAACATTTTCAAAAACTCATCATGTATATTATAAATGCTAAGATCCTTATAATTTCCTCATCTCACAAACTCTCTCTCTCTCTATTAAATTGTCTATTAATTCAAGTACTCTCTTAAAATGCAGATACATTCACCAATAAAGAGTCTCTTTCTGAACATCTACTTAACGAATGCGAAGCGAAAAAAAAGAGGAAAAAAGAAAAAGGTTTCTTTATGCGGAAATTGAATACGTATTTTTCAGATGAAGCAGCTACACTGAATTTTCATTGGAGCACAAGCAAAGCTGCCTCAGCTTTAGTTAGATAACTCCCATAGCCAATAAATTCATCGACCGCCAAGGCCGAAGACACATATTGAGCCGAGTGATGGAGTCGAGAAATCTTTCAGATCATTTTTATTCCAGTTTCTAGACCGGAACCTTCCCTCGTCGCTTCATGAATTACAAATCTTTCGCTTTAGCGCACCACAACCGTGGAAATGAATTCGCATGTCGGGATATTCACATAGCCACAGGTATTTAAATCATCCCTCCCCCTGTTAAACCAGCTTAAAAATCCTAGGTGCTGATAGATAACCCTCCGCGAAAGACTCCCTCGTTAAAGTCGAGCTTTACCAAAGGCTTTTTTTCCATTCAGAGCCGCTTGCTATCGAAAATCGATTTTCAATGTCGGCTGGACAGAATTTATTTGTTTTTCCCTTTCCTCGTGTTCATTATTTTTAGCAATACTTTGTAGAAAAGTAGAAAATATTCTTTATGCGCATTTGCAGTTCAAAATGATACATTTTACAAAAGCAAAAATAATATAGACCGAATCCAATTCAAAAGGTAGTCAGGCAGCCTTTATGTTATTTAGAGGAAAAAAATTTCTATGTGGTTATGAGTATTTTAATTTCAAGAACCAATTTCTAAAGAATTATACGAACATTACTTTTTGAACTACATTTTGTGAACTGATACTGCGATTTTCGAATTTTCCTTTTTACTATAATAAAAATGTAAATAGGTCACGCCAATATTTCCAGTAAAAAATAAAAATAAAACAAATAAAGGCCTCTTTCTTTATTTGGGTTCTTTTAATTTTTACTGGAAGTATTTGCATGTATGTTTGTTCAAATTGGATTTTGGATGTTAAAAACAGAATTTTATATTATATTTAGCTCAAAAACGTGTAATTTTATCAGATTTTTAATACTACTCAGGTAGATTTAAAGGGTATTTTAAACGAAGAGAAACGTAAATTTTATACATTTTTGATCAGTATTAATGGAACTATGTAGTATTCTGAATTAAACTTTGATTTCTTATTATTCCAGATATGTTGGCAATAATATAGATTACAAATTCTAGTATGCATCATCAAAATTTATGAATGTTATCAGGTATAAAACAACCTTATGCTTTTCGCTCTTTAAAACTTCAATACACTTGCGATAGCTGGATTTTTTTATCATACCTAAATTATCAGCATAAACTACTTGTAGCATACAAAAACTTTTGGACACCTTGGATTTTTAAAATTTTAACAATTTGCTTCTTTGGCCCACCATACTGGATGAGTTTACTGTCTTCTCCAAAAATCAACTGAACAATTTGATTTCAAATTTGCAAGCCGGAATAATAAGAAATTTCAAGTACTTACAATTAAATTCTTATTAAATTTAATTTATATTTCTGGCGAGGTTTAGTGTTTTCTGTTTGCGGTACGAATAGCAGCATTTTTTCTGTACGAATAGCGGCACCTGGAAATGGGGCTATTTATACCTAATATTCATATATTTATATTTAACGTGTATTCAATTTTTAAATAAAATCCTAACGATTTCATAAATAGAAAATTGAAATCTTTAAAATCCTTATTAACGTGTTTAAACTTGAATATATGATTTGGTATTTGAAAAGATCAAATGATTACCATTTTTTTGGGAATAAAATGTCTCTGACTTAAATTCTACATTTTGCAAATCTGGCGTCTTTAAAATTTGAATTCAATTTTTTCAGAAAGATCAAAATTGAAATTGAAATTATAATTCTTGCCAATTTTTCACGGATTTTAATCAATTATTATCCAATAGATAATTCCTATTCAATTTATCCTTGTTTTCGGAAAAAATGCATAATACCTTTATAGATAAGAGAAGAATTTTTTCGGGATCAGAGATACAGCGAAATAAAAAAAACTATTTTGGTATTTAAGGAAATTATCTTTATAACCTGTGGCTAAACTTTTTTCTAAACACGTGCAAGCTTTTTTAGCATAGAAATACACAGAAAAAAAATCGATAAGACCCAGGAATCGAAATTGGAAATAGAGCGAATTTAAAAGAAGGTGATTTTCGTATGATTTGAAATTGTCTTTATAACTTGTGGCTTAAAAAATTTTCCGAGTATGTGTGAGTTTTTTAGCATAGAAATACACAGAAAAAAATCGACAAGACCCAGGAATCGAAATTGGAAATAGAGCGAATTTAGAAAAAAGAGATTTTCATATGATTTGAAATTTTCTTTATAACTTGTGACTTAAAAAATTTTCCGAATATGTGCGTGGGTTTTTAGCATAGAAATTCGCTAGCTAGAAAAAATTCTCTGAAATACCAAATTCTGAAAATTTGCTGTAATTTCAATTTCGATTAAAAAAATATGTTCGAGTGTGAAGATTTGAAGATAATTTCATTAAAAATCAAAATCAAACATTTATAATTTCGCTGTATTTTCAAGTTCAATTCCTGGGTTTTGGCGATATTTTTCCTAGTGAATTTTTGTCACTGGAAAGTTTTCAAGTACTCGAAAAAATTCTTCTCCTATTTCCACAGATGTTGAGAACTTTTTCCGAAAACTATGGTGATTTAAATAGGAATTATTTCTTACAAAACGATTGATTAAATTCCGCGAAACATTCAAAGGACTTTTTTGACCTCCAGAAATGTAAAAATAAATTAAAAATCGAGAAAATTTAAAAACTCTGCAAACAAGAAATTAAAAAAAAAAAGTTTGATGACGGGTAACCAAACATTTTTATGTTGTAAATTTATATTAGCTTTAAAAAAATGAAATAAAGCGATTTTTATTTTGGAAAATGTAAATTCCTTATTCTAAAGGAGGATTACTGCGATGATCGGTGCAAAGAAAAGAAAGAAATGATTTTTATTCATATATGTGAGAGCAAAACCTTTATGGTTTATATATGGCGACGAGGATGTCACGACATCTATATTCTTTATAACGTGGGTAAGGAAATAGGAAGGATATCTTATCGCTCGGGCGAAAGCGCCAGGGGAAGCTGAGATATCGAAACCGAAATGTTTTCTCAGGGTATCTAGAATTTTATGTTCTATGGATTTCAAGAGCATAATGTCGCTTCGAGAAGAAAAAAACGTCTTAGCCAATGAAAAGCCCTCAATCCGAAAGAAAACGACCCATAAAAACAGAATTCCGAAATCTCTATATACAATACCCTGAGCCAATTTCCAATGTAATCAAATTTAAGATAAACAATTCCTTCAAAATCTCCAACTCCACCTAAAATATGTCTGGCATAAAATTCTACATTGAAGTGACTATCGAATCCAAAAATATAGTGGTTTTTCTCTAATGAAAAATTACAGCATGAACTATACATTAAGAAGATTAATTGCGAAGAACTCACCTACTTCTCGCTTCATGTCATGGACTCGGAATGAGAATAAGAACTTTAGTGACACTTACCTGAAACAGAAAAGAAAACATCGTTCGTTATAATTAAATTAACAACCAAAGCATTTGCAATCACTTTAAGAGAACGTCCATTAATTACGTAAGGAAGATTTTTTGAATTTCAACCCCCCACCCCCTATTTTAAGGATTCGTGAGACTTGTAAGACCCCCCTTCACGCCTTACGTAAAATTTTATATTTTTACTCAATATATCAAATATATCAATTATTTTCACTGTAAACGAGATTTCAATAGATTTCAAAAGATTTGAAAGATTTCCTGTGACTTGACAGTATTTCAACAGATTTCAAGGGATTTTAAGGTATTTCAAAGGGCTACAAAGTATTTTGAAGAATTATAAAATTTTTACGGAATTTATCCAGATATCCAAACCTTTTCAGGAATTTTCTAAGATCTAAAGGAATATCTACAGATTTCACAGAATTTCGCGGAATTACTAAATTTCAAAGGATTTCAAGAGATATCGATGAATTTCAATGGACTTTGAGGAATTTTAAGGAATTAAGAACGACTAAAGGGGATTTTAAGAAATTTTAAGCGATTTTAAGAGATTTCGAAATATTTCAAAATACGCGTGTATTTCAAAGGATTTTGAAGTATTTCATGTGATATCCAAGTATTTTCACGAATTTTGAAGGATATTAGGGGATTTTAATGGGATTCCGAAGATTTGACGGGGTTTCAAAGAATTTTAAGAGTTTTCAGAAGATTCTAAAGTACATCCAAGAATTTTAGAAGATTTCATAATTTTTTAAAAGATTTAATGGAATTTTAAAGGATTTCCGAATCTTATAGAGGATTTTAAGGTATTTAATTTATTTATATATATTATTATATATTTGAGGTCGACGAATCATAATGACTTTTAAAAGTTTGTAAGGGATTTTAGTATATTCAGGGATTTCAAGAGATTTTCAAAAATTCCCACGGATTTTGAAGATTCAAATTAATTTTAAAGGTTTTTCAAAGATTTCAAGGGCTCTCGTATGATTTCGAAATCTTTTACGGAATTTCAAGTGTTTTAACCGATTTTTAGTGATTTCGAAGGATTTCAACGGATTTCAAAGGATTATAATAGATTTTGAAGATTTCAAGCTATTTCTAGGATTTTCGCCATTTTTGAAGGGGTTTGAAGAGAATTTAAGAGATTTCAAAATAAGTCACAGAATTTCAAAGGATTTTGTGTGATATCGAAGTATTTTAACAAATTTTGAAGGGTATCAGGAGATTTTAATAAGATTTCGAAGATTTGAAGGATTCTGAAGGGATTTTCAGAGATTTCAAAATAAGTCACAGAATTTCAAAGGATTTTGTGTGATACCGAAGTACTTTCACGAATTTTGAAGGGTATCAGGAGATTATAATAAGATTTCGATGATTTGAAGGGATTTGAAGAGGTTTCAAAAGATTTCAGGGGTTTTATCAGATTTAAAAAGATTTCAAAGGATTTAGAGGGATTTTAATGGATTCTTCGAGAACTTAACGGGTATCGATGATTTCGGGATTTTAAAGGATTTTCGAATATTGTAAACGATTTTGAAGGAATTCGAAGACTTTTAAACGCTATTGAAAGATTGTAATGGATTTTAATATATTATATGGGATTTTAAGAGATTCGCAAACATTCCCACGTATTTTAAAGATTTAATGGATTAAAGGCTTCGAAAATTTGAAGGGGTTTCAAAAGATTTTCGAAGAATTCAAAGGATTTTAAAGAATTTTAACGAATTTTAAAAGATATAAAGTGGTTTCGATGATTTCACAGGATTTCAAAGGATTTTTAGAGATTTCAAAAGACACAAAGTATATCCATGGATTTTACAAAATCTCGTAAGATTTCGAAAGATTTTATGAAATTTCAAAGGATCAGAACAGATTAATTTTCAACCAATCATTTGAAAGCATTTTCAACCAAAAGAAATTAAATTTCTGCCAAAAGAGACAAATTTTCAAACTAAAAAGACGAATTCTCAAAAAACTAATTAAATTTTCAACCAAAGAGATGAATCTTCAACTCATTTTTTTCAATGAATTTTTAATAAAGTAATTCAACTGTAAACCAAATAGTTACATTTTCAACCCAAGAGATTGATTTTTTGCCAAAAAAGACGAATTTTCAACCAAACAATTAAATCTTCAATTAAAAACGATAATTTTCATCAAAAAATGTAATCTTTTAATTTTCAGTTAAAAAATTTAATTTCCACAAAAAAAAACGAATTTTTAACAAAATAGTTCAGATTTCAAGATTTGAAGGGTTCCGAAGGGATTTTCAAAGATTTTAAAATAAGTCACAGAATTTCAAAGGATTTCGTGTGATACCGAAGTATTTTCACGAATTTAGAAGAGTATTAGGAGATTTTAATAAGATTTCGAAGATTTGAAGGGATTTGAAGAGATTTCAAATGATTTCAGGGATTTTATCAGATTTAAAAAGATTTTAAAGGATTTAGAGGGATTTTAATGGATTCTCCGATTACTAAAGGGGTATCGATGATTTCGGGATTTCAAAGGATTTTCGAATATTGTAAAAGATTTTGAAGGAATTCGAAGACTTTTAAACGCTATTAAAAGACTAATGGACTTTAATATATTATAGGGGATTTTAAGAGATTCGCAAAAATTCCCGTGTTTTAAAGGTTTAATGGATTAAAGGCTTCGAAAATTTGAAGGGGTTTCAAAGGATTTTTCGAGATTTCAAAAGATACCAAGTATATCCATGGATTTTACAGAATTTCGTAAGATTTCAAAAGATTTTATGAAATTCCAAAGGATTTTCGAATATTTTAAAGGATTTTATGAGACTTCAAAACGAGTTACGTCACAAGGATATCAAGAAATTTAAATGAGATTTCAAAGATTTTAAGAGATTTGAAGAGATTTTAAAAAATTTCAGGGGATTTTAAAGGATTTGATGTAGCAAATCGTTGCCAAGTACAAAAAAAGCTACCAACAATCCTTATCTAGAATAATCCAGTATTTTAGACCTTTTGTGGATTGTAGGCGTCAAATATGATAAAGTTTTAAAAACTATTATTAAAATTTAGGTGGAAAATTTAGTTTTTTATAATTATTGAACGCATTAATTAATTTTTTATACGAGAGAATATAGTATATTTCTATAAAATCGTATAGAACATAAAGTATCGATCATGTTGAGTGAGCCTAGCTACTACTTCCATTTTAAATTGAATTTGAATTAACGAATAAGTCAATTTAAATAGTTCATTTCATTCTTAGCAAAAATTATTTAACAAATTAATGTAATCTTTGATATTCAGCCAAGTATCACTATATGAATTTGCGAAATCAAATTAGCAAAGTGATTTGGGAAAAAATATTCATAATAAAATATATAAAGAAATGCTTTTAATAAAAATTCAATAATTATTGAAGAGTAATTACAAAAAACTATTTTTAATCTTGTATTATGCCATTTTAATTATAATTACATGTGTTTGTAACATATTTAATGTAAAATTCACTTAGTATTAAAATAAATAATTTCTATAATGGTCTTTTGTAATAACTCTTCAATAATTAATCAATAATTAGAATCTTAGATAATTAGGACATCAAAATTGTATTATATTTCCCATATGTCTAAAAAAATTTCAGAATAATAATAATAGCAAGGTGTGCAGAACACACTATCTTCACTCGTTGAGTAAGCTAATCGTTTATGTACGATTATTATGTACGATATTCATGAAGTTTAAAGAATTTCAAAGAATTTTTAAAAGATTTGACAAATTTCGAGGCATTTATAAATTGTTTTAAAGAACTCACGGTTTGAATAAATATTTATTGAACTTTTGGAATATGAAATATTACATAATAAATATATAAAACAAATCATGGTGTGATGTGTATAATAGAAAAAAGTAATTTCAACAGACAAAACTGGTGTTGATTAACATGCTTTTAAAAATTAATTAAACAGAGGAAACTTACGTAAGAAATTTTTTGAACTCGCCCACCCCTCAGTAAGGATTCGTAAGATTTGACGAATCACCTCCCCCACCCTAAAAAGCCATACATAAATAATGGACGCTCCCTTCATAAAGATCAGTTATTTCCTCCCTGTCGTGTATTCAATTATAGAACACATTTAAGATAAATAAACGAAAATGAAATGTACTTGTAATATTTTCTTTTTTAGGTCGTCCTTTTCCATATAGAAATATAAAAATATTTCTGTGTAAATGTCATACCGGATTCATGAACTCGGAAACGGATGCATCACTTACATAAGATGAACATCTATTCAAAGAGTAATACATAAAGTGTCGCGTACTAGGGTAGAAAATTCAAGACCTAACAACTTCAACAAGACAGATTTTCTCAGTTTGTTAATTTCATGCAGAAAAAGAATGAAACAAAAACGGAGCTTCCAATTAAGTCTTGTGTTTAAATTTTAGTAAAAGGGAATTGCTTAGAAGTATAAACCCTAAAAAAAGATCCTAATTAAAACACATAACGTAATTAAAGGGCAATTAACGCGACTCGAATTAAAATAAAATCAAGATTATTGCTATTAATGAATAATGCTTGAATTTCATTTTCATTTTCAAGAGATTCTATTTTTCTATTTCGCGAAATATAACTTGAAAACTTTAATAAAACAGACATACGTTTTCTCGTTGTTTTTTTTCAGTTCGCTCCAGGGTAGATATTTTTAGAATGTAACAAAGCATATTATGAATAACTCAGACATTTTTTAATTTATTTAAGGGTAGCCCTTTGTTAGTTTTTAATATACTATGAGAGGAAATTTGTTAGTATTTTTCAGTTTATTAAACTGGTGTTTGAAACTGCTGATATGTTCGGTTTAATTCTTTGTTTATTTTACTTTCTGAAAGCGCACAGGATGCAATTTTAACACCACAGCGGCGAGATTATAATACATTATTCCGTGGATTACCCGCAGGCCTTTAGAATCTAAAGCCAATTTTAATAAAACGTTTCTGGAAGCGTTTTACAGTAATGAGAACTCGCTTCATTATGACGAAGAACAGAAAAAAATAGTCGGCAATATGTTACCCAGACATGTTTGCAGTTACAGGTTTAGCATAATTAAAAGACAAAATAGAAAAATATAGAACAAAAATTTTCAATTATGTTATTAGTTCATCAAAATTTTAATGTTCCGTTTAATACTAGAAGTTAAAGTAAATAGCAAAACAAAGTTCCTAATTATAGTTATATGTATGAAAGATATAACAAAAAATAGTAACAGTAAAAACAGGGGAAATGGGGTAATTTTTCACGAAAATATGGGAATAAATTCTTTAAAAAAAGTAAAATTTTAAACCTCAAGAAATGAATTTTCAACTAAATAGTTTAAATTTGAAGAAAATAATTAAATTTGCAAAAAAAAAAGTTAAAGCTGCAACTAAAAAAGATACATTTTCAACAAAATAGATGAACGTTCAGCCAAGAAAGGTTTTTCAGTTAAGAAAGTAAAAAATGTCAACCTTATTGTTCAATTCTCAAGCAAAAAAGACGATTTTTCTACAAAACAGTTGAATTTTCAACTCGAAAATATTAACCTTCAACAAAAAATTTAATTTTTAACTAAATAGTTGAATTTTCATTCAGAAACGATTAATTCGGAACGAGAGGTTTAATAGTTCCTATTTCGACCAAAAAGGATTTTAATTTTGAATCAAAAACATTCAATTTCAACCAAAAAATATGAATTATCAACGAAAAATGTAATAGTTGATATTTCAACCACACATTATTTTAATTTTAAATTGAACACAATGAATTCAACCAAAAAAAAACAATTTTTAACAAAATAGTTGAATTCTCAACCAAAACGGATTAATTTTCAACCAATCATTTGAAAGCATTTTCAACCAAAAGAGATTAAATTTCTGCCAAAAGAGACAAATTTCCAAACTAAAAAGACGAATTCTCAACAAAATAATTAAATTTTCAACCAAAGAGATGAATCTTCAACTCATTTTTTTCAATGAATTTTTGAACAAAGTAATTCAACTGTAAACCAAATAGTTCCATTTTCAACCCAAGAGATTAATTTTTTACCAAAAAAGACGAATTTTGAACCAAACAATTAAATCTTCAATTAAAGACGATAATTTTCATCAAAAAATGTAATGTTTTAATTTTCAGTTAAAAAATTTATTTTCGCACAAAAAACGAATGTTTAACAAAATAGTTCAAATTTCAAGCAAGTACTTGCATTTTCAGCCAAAAAAGATTAATTCTCTACAAAATAATTTGATATTTAAGTTTACATCTAAACAGGTTCAATTTTAAACCAAAACTGGAGTAGTTTAATTTTCAGTTAGAAAAATAATAATTATCAACCAAAAAAATGAAGGAAATTACAAAGAATTTTCAAAAGAATCAAGTTTCAACAAAATATTTAAATCTTCAACCAATAAAATGAATTGCTTAAAAAACTAGTTCAATTTTCAACCAAAAAGATTAACTATCCCCGGGAAATGTTATAGTTGAATTATATCTACAAACGATACATATGCAGCAAAAAATGGAATAGTTAAACTTTCAGTTAGGAAAATTACTTTTAAAAAAAATTTTCAACAAAAAGTTGAATATTCAACCAATAAAATGAATTTTCGACAAAGCAGTTCAACTTCCAACGAAAAATAGTTGAATTTTCTTATTGGTTTCTATTAATTCAGTTTGTATTTAAGAGAAAAAACAAGAAAAAGGTTAATGATAAATGTTTGAAAGCTTGAATGTTTAAAAAACAATCAATCGTATAGCATAGCCACAGCATTAATCTATCTGTAATATTTTCAAAAAATTCTGTGAAATTTGCGAAATTTTCTATGTTATAATGGAGCAACGTAGAATCCGTCTCACAAGAAAACTGCCGGAAAGTTTCTTCGATCAATAATCTGAAAAAGCGTCCTCTTTCATATATCATTTTTTTACTATCGGTAGAAATTCCATGAAAGACGAAGAGGAAAAAAACTACAGATGCTGAACTTTGATAAAAAACGACGAGAGGAATATTTAAACAAAGTAATATTTTTGTAATTTATGATGTCGAGTGAAAATGAATATAATTATTTTTATTATAATTTTTAACTTCTTAGGTAATAGCGAACAATTATTGAAGAGTAATTACAAAAAACTATTTTTAATCTTGTATTATGTTCTATCCTAAATTTCTAAATTACATTTTAATTATAATTACATGTGTTTGTAACATATTTAATGTCAAATTCACGTAGTATTAAAATGAATCATTTCTAGAATGGTTTTTTGTAATAACTCTTCAATAATTATTCAATAATTATAATCGCAGATAATTAAGACATCAAAATTGTATTATATTTCCCATATGTCTGAAAAATTTTCAGAATAAATAGCTCAAGAGTTCCACCATCGTATTTCGAAACGCCTAAAGCATTTATAAACTATTTTTAATGATTTTTTCTGGGCACTAAAGTATAAATTTCATCAATAATCTTAAACGATTAAGACAAGAACTTAGTTCAGCAAAAGTTAAAAAGATTTACATTCCTAGTTTTGATTTTTAAAAAGTGATAATAATTCAAAAAAGGAATTTTCGCGAAATCTTAATCTTAACTGGTTATCTACAAGGTACAAAAAAACCACTGATCTATATGTCCTAATTTGGAAAATACCACATAACGTTTTTTTTTTAATCGTTATTTAAAAAAAAACTCTTAGAGAATTCCATTTGTTCAGAGCATAAACATTTTCTTAATTGTTATAAAATATATTTTAAATCTCATCATTTCCTAATACTTTTCCTTAATAATATTCAATACAATGTTAAACAATAAACATTCAATTTTTTTTTCGGTCGCTTAAAAGTGTCGCATAAAATTTTAAAAAAAGTCCAGAAAAAGTCGCATCAAATTTTTATAATGATAGATCAAGTTAATGAAAAAAACAGTATCAGATACTGAATGACTGAAATAATAACTTATTTTTTCAAGCATATCATGTACATAATTTTCTTTGGTTTTCAAATGTTATTTACACAATCAAAATATAAGATATAAGATAAGATATGCCAACGGCCATACCACGCTGAAAACCCCAGTTCTCGTCAGATCACTGAAGTTAAGCAGCGTTGGACGCGGTTAGTACTTGGATGGGTGACCATTCAAGAATACTGACATGAGTGCAGTTGGCACATCGTGGGTGTGGTGAGCCCACACTTGTAGTTATTTATAACTACAAGAAAAACCTAGAAACACTACCCGAGTCGGGTAGTGTCACGCCTACCCTGAAAGGGAAATGGTTTAATGGTATATATATATAAAAGAAACTTAAAAATTAAAACAATGTTTGAACTGTAGTCATACAGCTTGTAGGATTCTGAATCTGAGTTTAAAATGTTTCAAGTTGGATTATTTTCAAATGAGAAAAGTTTATAATTTACATTAATTTTGAACTTCAAGAACATTGATTTTGAACATTTTAAACTTAAAATTACTTAACAATTAAGTGGATACATAAAACAGGGAAAATAGGGTGTGATTTTTCACGAAAATACGGCAACAAATTCTTTTAAATATAATTAATACGTATAAAATATTTTATTTTATTTATGAACCGCTTTAAATTCTTAAGATTTCAAGTCGAAATGTATTGCATTTACGACAAAGTATTTGAATTCTCAACCATAAGAGACGAATTTTCAACAAAACAGTTGGGTTAAAAAAATAATTTTCAACCATACAGATGTATTTAATAGTTGAGAACTTTCAAGCAAAGGAGACGAATTTTTAACAAAGTAATTGAAGTTTTAGCCAAACAGCATTTTCAACCAAATGATCGATTTGTCGAAAAAAAGATTAAACTTCATATAAATAGGGTAGTTTTTAAGCCAAAAAGACGAATTTTTTAAAAGACAGTTTAATTATCAACCTGAAAAGTTGAATTTTAATCAAAAAAACATCATTTTCAACGAAGGAAGATGAATTTTCAATCAAACATTTGAATAAAAAAATATAATATTCAAGCAAAAAGACGAAATCTTGAGGATAATGTTGAATTTTCAACAAAAAAGATCATTTTCGACCAAGAAAGATGAATTTTTAACCAAAAAGGATGACTTTACCACCATAAAAGATCAATTTTTAATCCAAAAAGACAAATTTTCTGTCCGAAAAGGTGAATTTTCAACAAAACAGTTGAATCTTTGACCAAAAAATATGTATTTTGAACAAAATAATTGAATTTTCAACCGAATATTCGAATTTTCAATTAAAAAAGATTGAACTTTTACCAAAAGCAGTTTCATTTTCAGCAAAACAGTTGAATTATCTTGAAAAGTTGAATTTTCAATAAATAGATTGTTTTCAACCAAGAAAAATGAATTTTTATCCAAATACATGAATTTAAAAAAATGTTTAACCAAATAGTTGCATTTACAACCAAATAGTTGAACTTTCAATACAAAGAGACGAATTATCAACAAAATAGATGAATTTTTTTAATCAAATGGTTGAATTTTCATGACAAAAGACGATTTTTTTTAGAAATCAGTTAAATTTTCAACAAGAAAATTAATTTTCAACCAAAAATATGACTCTTTATCATAAAAGGAATTTGAAATCCAAAAGACTGAATTTTCTAGCCAGTTTTCCCTAGCAGTTAAATTTTTCACCAAAAAAAGATGATTTTTCAACAAGATAATTAAATTTTTAACCAAAAAGTCAAGTTTTTAACCAAAAAGAATGAACATTCCACCAAAAATGGTTGGGTTTTTTGTTATTGGGTTATATTAATTCAGTTCGCATTCAAGTGAAAAAACGAGAAAAAGGGGGCAAGGGGAAGTTTCTCGAAATTAGGAGGAAAAAGAAGAATTCTTTAAAAAGGGTAATACAGGACAGAGTGTGAAAACTATAATTGAATTTGATATTTTTCGATTTTAAACGTTTTGGACATAAACATGTCCAACACTCTAGTTTTTCCGGTTGGTAGACACTAGGATGACCATAAAAAATACTTTTGGTTTTCTTATGAGTGAAAGGCAAATAACGGTAGTTCATGGTATTGCAGAAGACATATTTTTTTTAAAAAGATTTTGAACCCATTTTTAGAGGTGGCCCATCGTCTTTTAAATTCTTATGGAAATAATACGGTCATATAAAAGCAGTTTTTATGAAAAATGCATAGTAAATATTAACTATGATTGCCCAAAACATGATATTTTCACTGTTTTCCACTGTTTCCAAATAATAGAAGGAGCTCTAATAACATAATAACTGATACTAGTATTTGGCGAATCTTTTCCGCAAAGGCTGAAGATATTATTAAAAAAATAAGCTTAAAAATAAGCCTTCAGCGATTATTCTACGACAAATAGTTTACGAGATATGAATTTTTTAATTAATAATGTGCGTTTTTCAGTAAAGACAAAGCGATGATGAATTTTCATTGTTGCAAAAAAATCGTGACCGGGCTTTTGCTATTCGATCCTCAAATTGGATACTTCAAAGTATTAGAAAACGTTTTTTAAAATTTTAGGATCCAAAAATGAAAGATGGATGCGGGATCACTTCTCTTTTAAACATTCACATTCAGTAAAAAAAATCTGTTGAGTTCAGTTTCGCTGAAATATCTAACAGATTGTGCATCTTCAGGAAAAAGCATGTTTAAGATATCGACAAAGTTTTATACATTGTTTATAACAAATCGTCCTAACCAACAATTTTTTGCCATACTTACAGCTGCCAGCGAAGTTCTGTGAAATTATTTATAAAATGTATTCAAATAATGTTTATTTGCAACAAATATATTGCACGTAGGATTTTAGAAAAAATAATTATCAAAATCCACCTTCCTTAATGGTTATACATAATTTTTTTCAGATCTTTTTGGCAGCTAAGTAATTTTTGTATTCTGAAATTTAAAAAAAAATGTTTTTTTTAATACTTTGAACTATTCAATTTGAAAATCCAATAGCAAAAACCGGATCGCGATTATTTTTGCAACAATGAAAATTCATCATCGCTTTATCTTCACTGAAAAACGGGACGACTAGAAGCAGCCCTTTTTTATACTCGAAAAACGAAATCCTATACACTTTTTACCTATCCCTTAATGGAAAATAACAATCCAAGCAAACCTCTTGAAAAAATGTTGCGATTTCACATTTTTTGTTAATAACAAACAATTAATTAAAAAATGAGCCTTCACCTTCCCAGGGCTTCAGAAGGACGTCCATCCAAAAATGTTAAGACAAAGATCTCCATGTCTCTAATTTGTTCAAGCAAATGGCCTTTCTTCGGCAATTTGACTCTACTATACGAGCCAGAGCAAAACAAGAGCGTAAGTAATAATGAAAAAAACCTCTTTCGCGCGCAGTACATTATACACTAGGCTCAATGAGCTCATTCTCATTTAATCAGTGACAGATACGAAATCAATAGTTAACGGGGCCGGTAAATGCGAAATAGTTGTTCGCCAAGCTGCAACTGTTCTGTCTCATGACGTACAAGTGACACATTCTTCTACATGAATGGCAAAACGAGCGCACTTCAATATGCGTGCGTGACAGCACAGATATTCCGAACACACTGGATATACACATATTAACGTCATTTTTCAAATAAATTATACGTCTGTTTAATCTTGAATCAGATAAGCAAATTTAATCAACCTAACAATTTTGCATAGAGAGCCGTGTCATACACGCAGAAAAAAGATCCCTCAAATTTATCGAACGTTCTGTAAATTTTCCCAATCTTTTTTCTGCGTGTGTAAAAAAATGGTGGTCGTTCTTCTGGAAATAAGAAATTTGCGTTTCTTTTCGAAAAAACGCGAGATACAGAGAAAAAAGGTCAAAATGAAAGTTGTTCATTTTAAAGAGTTATACAAAAAAATTCTTACATTTTTCAATATTTCTCACTATTTTTGCAGTATTTTCAAAAATGTAATTCTTTTGTGCAAAATAGTTGTTTCGCTTTCTAGCTCCTAAAATGGGTTTAAGTCATTATTTTCTTATAAAACTCAGGCAAAGAAAACGTTCGTGACATTATAACAATTTTGAGAGTTCAAAAAACTATTTTGCAAAGTATTCAAATTTTTGAAAATACTAAAAAACAGTTCGAACTATCGAAAAAATGTAGGAGATATTTTTTATACAATTCTTCAAGATAAACAGCTTCTTCTTGGAACTTTTTCCCGTATCTTGCATATTTAAAAAAAATAGCAAAAACTTAGTAGTTGAAGAAATCTTGTCAGTTTCATGCGGGCCAAACTATTTTTCTAGTCAAGAGAATTTTTTTCTGAAAAATTTAATTTTCACATTTTTCTTACAAACGACAAATTTGAAAAAAGGCTAAGAAAAAAGTTAGCTTATTTAAAAAAATTCTACAAAAATACCTCCTACTCTTTTCGGCCTACATAAAAATTACAGAATGTCTTTTTTACGTAAGTAGAATTTTTTTAAAAGATTGGATAAAATGCAACAAGTCGACTTTTCTATTAAATTCGACTTTCTCTTCCAGAAAAAATCGTGAAAACATGGAAAGTGGATTTTATAGAAAACCCCAATTTTTTTATTTCATCCAATTTTTTTTTAAATTCGTGCTTATATAAAGAAGACATTCTGTGAGCTTTATGCGGACCAAATCACGTATGTGATGACGAGAATTTAAAAAAAAACTGAGTTTTATCACTCTTCTCGCGATCGATACAAGATATCAGAAGAAGAGGGATATTTTTTGTAAAATTTTTTAAAATGAGCAAACTTTTTTCTTTAAATTTTGTCGAATCTGTCGTTGCTTGTAAGAAAAATGCGAATATTCAATATTTTGAACAAAAAAATTCTCTTGTCTAGAAAAATAGTTTGGCCTGCATGAAATTTACAAGATTTTTTCGTCAGTCAAGTACCGATTCAACGAAATGAAATTTTCCAAAGAAGAAAGGTGTACTTTTTAAGAACATCTACTTTTGATATTTTTAGAAAAACCACTGCCAGTTTGTTAATTTTCCGGTGGCTTTCGAAAGAGGACAATTAACCTCACCAGAGTCAGGAAATAAAATTTAAATATCTCAATAAGGTCAAAAGTTATAAAGAATTAAAGAAAAAACTTGCATTATTTGGAAAACAAACATAAAATTTAAAATACTCATAACTTCGCAAAAACGATTTTTTGCTCAAAACGGTAAAATACTGCGTGCATGATTTATAATAGATTCGAACTGCCCATTTATTTTTTACTGAAATATTTCAATTTTTGCCGTCCGATACTAAAAATTTTTTTGGCTCACAGAGAACAAATATACCGTTGGGAAGGATTTATAATTTAACTCAAAAAACACGATCTCTTCTTTTATAATTCTTGTTTTATTCTACATTTACAGAAAATTATAAATATTTATATCTAATAAAAACTTATCATTTCTCCTTTCTTCTTAATTAACATGTCATTACTAAACCAAATTCAAAAAATAATGTAATGCCCCTCAAAAGAAAATTTTTACAAACTTTGGAATTTTTAAAACAGGCACAATATATTAAAATTTATTAAAAGACCAAAAGCTCATATATTTAAAATAAGCTTATTTTTCGTCATAAGTATACTTATACCCACACATCTACCCATTTTAATGTATGCATAATTGAATATTTCACATTTCTCGTTATTTTCCTTGGCGCACTTTCCACATTTTCCATTTGAGGTAGAATTAATTCATTTTTTCGTGTTATTTCCGCCCAAGGGCCTTATCGCAATAATTTTTCTTTTAGAAATGACACGAGAGCGTACTTCACTTTTTCACGGTTCTCCCTTAATTTTTCATCGTGACCGCTTTCATTGAGGCTCAACCTGCAGCTTCACTCGCAAGATCGATCTTCTTTAAAAGGATTCTAAAGGATTTCCGCTACCGATGGAACTTTGCGTTCAAAAATGAGAAAATTACAGGAAAACAGCAGTTTTCCGTGAATATAACTGTTGTGGCGGTTTTGATCGAGAGAAATAATTCCTGGTCATTTTTCACGGTGATTAACATTAATTTAAAAAATTGAACGGGGAAATCTTTTGAATTTTCAACTTTTAAAATTGAATCTTTAGCCAATTTTTAATTCAAACGCTCAATAATTTACACGTATAAAATGGAAGCTGTTAACACTTTTCAAATGAACAATTTTAATTTTAATTTTTCGAAATCGAACAGTTTATTAAAGATTTCTAGTTAAAAATATAAACCCACACTATCATTCTCAATATGCTCTAATTTAAAGAATGCATAAATAATTTGTAAATTTTCAAAATTATATCATTTTAAGCAATTTTAAGGTGAAAACGTTAAAAATCGAACGATTTAAAATTATTTTTTTTATTAAACACTTTTTAAATTAAAAGTTAAATTATTTTTATTTGAAGTAGGTTTGAACTAATAATTGCGCAATTGTTATTTATATATCGAAACGCAACAAGTTCACTTACAAATTAAAAATGAAACAATTACAATTGTAACGTTCAAAGTGTAAAATAAGACTCTGAAATTTTAACAATACAAGGCTATTTCAAACAATTGTGGTTGAAATTATACAGTTTTTAATATTTGATTTATAATTGCACACATTAAATAAATAGTTAAATATATATATGAATATTTATTTTTAATCTTTCTTTCAATGAAAATTTTCAAGTTGATTCGGTTAAAAATGGAATCTTTTAGACAAGAAAAGAAATAATTTTTTATTAAAATCAAGTATTAAAAATGTTATATTCACATCATTGTACATATAATATATTATAAATATATATTTTAATTCATTTTTTTTTTTTTTTAAGAACTATATTTTTCGTAAACGAGTCATCATTGATAGATAATGTTTTGGCAAATGAATAGTCATCCAATGGTAGGGAAATTCATCCAATCAGTAGGGAATTCATGAGATTTAAAATTAAATCCCAACTCTGATCATCTCTGTGTGAGTCTTCAAAACTGCATTTTTAAATTCTTTAAATTGAACATGAACGCTTGAAAATGAATGAAAATGAATGATTTCGTCATTTGAAAAGTTAGCAAGTTGAAATCAAACTTATTTTAAATTGCATTATATCATGTGATTGGATAGATTTTTCTTCTAAAAATTTGTAAAAGTCTCGGTTGAAAAATAAATTCACTGTCATTTCCGGGGGTTTTCAGGTCTCAAAAAATGCCCGGCCATTTTCCGGTTTCTCGGCCAAGCGGCCACCCTGTTTTTACATTTTTTTATACGAAATGGAAGCAAAATTGAGACGAGGAACATGCATGTTCAGGTACATTATAATGCAAAGACAGGAAAAAAGCTTTTTTAAATTCAAAAACGAGTTTTCATTCTATATAATCGGGCTAAGATTTTATCATATTACTTTGATTTCCTATTCAACAAATAATTTAAAGCTAAACAATATGGATACGAAATAGAGAACATTTCTCCAAAGGCAATTTGTTTTATAGAGTTTCTGAGTGTGTTAATTAAAGAATATAAAGGTATTTTACCTTTTTTTATTCTGAGTTGCACATTTCAATCCTATTGGTTGTCATTGGCTATCCATTACCCACCTTTCCCAATTTATACAACATCAGAATCGATGAGAATTTTATGCTACTGATCGCTAATTCAATCTATTGATCGGTTGGTGAAAACTATATGGTACGCACCTGCTCAGTTGTCAGTCATGAATATTCAAGATCCTTAAGCAAGCAGATGCATTTACTTTGATATTTGATTGAAGCGCGAATCTAAAAGCACAGCTTTATTCGCGATCTGCCAAAATATATTTTCAATCAATTTTGGACGCAATTCAAAATTCAAATTGGGTGCTACCAGCCTGTAGCGACATATCGAGCGAACGAGGCTTCTTGTCCGTGTTGAATTCAAAAGCTTCTAGATAGATAATTGTGTAAACAATTTTTTTGTATATATGTTAAATTTATGTAATTTGTAACATTTTTTTAGGAATAGTTTAAAATTTCAGAACACAGTGAGCCAGGAGAATCAACTAATTAATCAATCAATCAACTAATTAATTAATCAATCAATAAGCTAATCATTTAATCAACCAATCGATTATTCAACTGCTTAAGCGGGAAAATTTGACTGGGTCGTAAACGACTCACCTGTGTGACGGACGGTTAAAAATCTAGACACCCTGAATTATGTTTTTTTTTTGTAGTGTTACATATGTCACTTTTACTTCTTATTTTCCATTGACAAATGTGCCAACGTTAATCTTTGAACGTTAATTGTGGAGATTAGATTTTACGGAAAGTATATATATTATCTGATAATGTTTGAAAATAAAGGACTTTTTTCAGACGCCTTCAATATGAAACACTTTCTGTCGATTGTCCATTCCCCGCATTCCCCTCGATATCAAAAAAAGCAAAAAATAAACAAAATCATTTTCCCGAATAAATCTTTAAATTACGAAATTTGCAATTAAAATTTAAAACTCTAGGACGTAAATATGCAAATAACATTGTCCAAAAATTATGAAGAAAAAATTATAAATTCATTCCTAAATTCGAAAAAACAAACATTCCTAAATTCCATTATTAAAAAAAATGTTTTTTCTGAAATTTGTATCAAAATTTATGATGTGTAAAAAGTTAACTGAAAAACAGTCATGAAGAAATTGCATGTAACTTCATGAATCCATTCCTTATGCCTTCGCTCGGAGAAATTTCTTCTTGTGACAAAAGGATGTTTCTTGACGTATATGGAATTTCTGCTTAAAATTAAGGTTGAGAGGATGTTCATTTTTCTCAACAGAAATTCTTTTGCACCAAAAATTTTCCTTATGCGACTAACTTCACCTAATCTTGCAGCCAAAATTTCTGTTTGTGTAAAAAATATATTCACGTCATTCAAAACAAAACAGGCAAGAGGTCCGATGCTTTTGTTTCCAGACAACTTTTTCTCTGAGTGTTTCTAACTTTCCGAAAACGCGTTAAAACCTGAAAACTACATTTTGAGGAATTTTTAGTCTAATTATAACAGGCTAATTATAATTAATAACCGGTATAGTGAAAAACTAAAAATACTCAGAAACCAGTTTTATCGGCTTTTTCGAAGCATCAGTCTCATATTTCATTATTTTTAAAAAGCATACTTTGAACGCTATATAAAACGTTAGAAAAAAACTTGACGTATACTTTTATATACAATTTGTGTATTTCTTTCAAAAATATCTATAATTAACTTTTTTTCCAATTCATAATTCCGAACACTTATTTTCTATTAATATGGAGAAAATATTGAGAGAAAAAAATCAGAAAAATGCATCGTAGTACTCACTTTTAGCATTTTTCAAAACAAATATCCGCCATATTGGAACCGTCAATTTTAATTTGTAACTCTTGACGTAAAATTCGGAATCAGTGACCCCAAAAACCCCTTATAACAAGTTTCAGACAATTATGAACAAATTAAACAATTTTGTCAGCCATATTGGATCCGCAATTTTGAATTTGTAACTTTGAACATGCAAGTCTATATCAAAGATCTTAAAACCCCTCTTGTACCATGTTTCAGACAAATATGTAAAAATTTAAAAATTTTGGCCGCGATATTGGATCCACCATTTTGAATTTGCAACTTTTGACATAAAATTCAAAATCAGCGACCCTATGAATCCCATTGTGCAAAGCTTTATACAAATGCGACGAAAAATCGAATTTTGGCCACTTTTGTTGGATTATGTCCCACTGTGCAGAACTTTGAATTGTAAATTTTTTTAAATTGAAGAGCTCTTAATTTTAAAAATATACAATTAAAAATTTGGCAGATTCATAATTACAAAATTAACTTATGATATTCAATATCAATGGAATTAAAAAAATTTTATTTGTAAAGTTTTAAAATTAAAGAGTTTTCAATTGTAAATCCCCAAAATTGAAGAAGTTTAAATTGTAAGTTTTTAAAATTGAAGAGTTTTTAATTTTAACAATTTAAAATACAAAATTTCTGTAATTTCGATGATTTCTATTTAAAATTTCTTCAATTTGGAAGATTCAGAATTGAAAACTTAACTTATGATCTCCAACATCACCCAAATTTAAGAATTTTTATTTATACATATCTACAGTTCTAGAGTTTTCAATTGTAACTCTTTACAATTTTAGAACATCGAATTATAAATATTTAAAATTAAAGAGTTCTTCATTTTGAAAATTTTTAGTTTAAAATTATGCAAGTTCAAAGTTTTACAAATGAAAAGCTGTAATTTTGATGATTTATATTCGAAATTTCTTCAATATGGAAGATTTAGCGTTAAAAACTTGACTTTTCATCTTCAAAATCATCCAAATTACACAGTTTTTATTTATGCATTTTTAACATTGAATAGTTCTCAATTGTATCATTTCAAAATGGTAGAATTTCAAATTACAAATATATCAAAATAACGAGTTTTCAATTTTGACAACTTAGAATTAAAACTTCTGTAATTTTGATGACTTTCTTTCAAAACTTCTTCAATTTGGAAGATTTAGGATCGAACCACTTACTTTTCATTTTAAAAATCATCAAAATTTAAGAATTTCTATTTTTAGATCTTTAAAATTAAAGAGTTTTCAATTATCAATCTTCAAAATTGAAAAATGTTAAATGATAAGTTTTTAATTTTTACAATTTACAATTAAAAGTTTCTGTAATTTCGAGGATTTCATTCGAAATTTCTTGAATCTGTGGAAGATTCTGAATGAAAAACTTAACATTCAATTTCCATTATCATCCAAATTTAAGAATTTTTATTTCTATATATCTACAATTCAAGAGTTTTCAATTGTAACTCTTTAAAATTATAGAACTTTGAATTGCAAATCTTTAAAATTTATGCAAATTTGAAGTTCTACAATTAAAAAAGCTCTAATTGATTTAATTTATGATTGTCAATTACATGTTATAGTACTTTAAATTGAAGCATACATTTTAATTTCATAATTAGGTAATCAAAATAAGAATGACTGGCTACTTAGGCGTTTCTCCAATTCAACAATTTATAAAAAACACTACAAGCGTCGAACGAAATTCTAAAATACACAGATGGATGATAAATTTTATAAAGATTCAAATTACCGTTTGCATGTTAAGCGTTAAAAGTAGTAGATAATTTATATTTAAAGAAATTCAGAATAATCTCAAAAACAGAATTATTGGCCACAACGATATAGTGATAAGCATAGGCCAATGATTTTATTATTGACCACTGAAATGTGGTGAAATACAGTCATTGATCATATCAGGTTATACAGATTAGTGATTTTGAAAGCACAGTTATTAGCCCCTAAATTGTATAATGATTGGCCGATACCAAAAACAGTTTTTTAAATGATTTCCACTCATTATACGTAAGGCAAAGTGACAAACAATTATATACATAGCCTATAAAAGGATTAAACAATTCTGAATGCATTTTTGCAAAGATATTAGTCATTTGCCTTTCAGATATTGTAGCCAATCATTCCCTTTTCGAATAATTCACAAGGACAATGGTTGGCCACCCATTTACCAATATACGGACTATTAAAAAAATAAAAATTTTGCAAGAAGCGGACACTCCTAACCTCAACAGCTTTTTGTTTAAATTCCTTTCTCATTCATCATTACCGGTTTCATTTACCCTGACATTTAAACACTATACACTGCACTAACCTATCTTGTCAAATACGCTACGAAATTGTTTGCTCTTTATCCTGCTATTTATTAGTATTTTTATTTGTGAGAATTCTTTTTTTATATAAGCATATTTAAATGAGGTGGCGAATCATTGGGGGGTGGCCAATCATTGTGTCAATTGCCCTAAGAGAAATTAAGAAAGGTTGGAAGATGATGGGAACGATCGACAAACACTTGGCCCAACTGACACTGAAACGGCTGGTATTCTTGACAGCCGTTTCGATCCGTGATTGGCGGCCTGCCAAATATCTAGACTTTGCGGTCGAGAACCACCCTTTCGCGCTTCTATCGATAAAACCGAAGAGCCATAGAGACCCCGAGATCGCGTGCTTCATTAACAGCTGAGGGATAACGACTAAAAAAGCTGCTCTAAATCAAACTTCTCTGAAGTAATATCCATAAAGACTGTACGAGAATTATTGTCAATTTACGCCCTTTTTGGCAGAGAATAAAGGCACGAAAGAAATACATTTGCACGAGACACGGAAAAACCTATTAGCATTTATTTTCACTCAAATCATTTATTCGAGACATATCTATGAATAGATTCTAAGAACTTTCTGAATTAATTTTGTATGAAGAAATAGCAAGATACTGGGAATTCGGGGCCAACGGTGGCTGCAAAACTTCATTTTCAACATTACCTGACTTTTCCCTAATTTTCCCCTGACTAATTTTTCATTTTCGCGGACCATTAATATTTAGAGACCAAAATTGTAATCTTGTAACATTTTTAATATAGAATCTGTTATAAATGGAATAAAACAATTTCAAATTTATAACCCGTTTAGACTGAAACAGTGACCAAAAGTGACTCATTTCTGAAACAAAGAGTGACTAATTTGCATTATTAATGTGGGGATCACAGCGCAAAAGGAGCTCAAAAAAGGTGAACTACGGTGATTTTCTCACGAAAAAGGGGAAAATAGAGGAAAAATTGAACATTTATTTTTATACGTCGAAAAGAATAAACAATCTGTTTATAAGAAATTTTATATTTTTAAATAATTTTCAATGATTTTTCAATAATTTCTGCCATTAAAGAATTTATTTTTGAAAATTGGATATACTTAGGTCGTTGGAAATTCATTCACAGTGATATAAAAAAGTCCGAGAAAAAATAAAATTAGTTAAATACACAATTTTGATATGTTTAACATCGTTCTCATAAATATTTCTTTCCAAGATTTGACATTTCTTCCTTACTATAATTAATACTTCCAATGTAAATTTAAAACTACACTCTTCAGTAGAGCGAAGTAAAAATGCTAAAATTAATCGAATCGTTTGAGCTGAGGGATAACAATTTTTGGTCCGACATCCAAAACAATTAAAGAAAAAAAATTTGAAATCCGTTAATATCTCATGTTCACTTTTTTAAATTGACAATTGAAAATTGTTTAAATTTAAAAAAAAACTTTTGTCTTATTTAAAACAGTTTGAAAATTAAAAAAAAAAAAAACATTTTTTTTTGATTGATTCGAACCTGAAATTTCTTCAGCTTGAACCAAAGAAACATGTTATTATTTTTTGTTCATGGGAAACATTTTTTTTGTGTTGTATGTAACGTTCTAAAATTGCAAAAATGTATGAAATCTCAAAAATTATAAATCACGACAAAAGTTTTTTTCCGAAGAAGCAAAATAATAAAATGTTTCTTTGGTTGAAGCTGAATAAATTTCAGGTTCGACATATTCAACTTTTATTTTAAATGTGTGCGTGCATATGACTCAATCTAAAAAAACATGTTTTTGCACATTTTCAAAGAAATTGTTATTGCGCAAAAAATTTATTTTTAAATTTCGTAATTTTTTATCATTGTTCACTAGTAAAAGCTGTAAATATAACAAATTCGCCATAATTTTTGAACGAATTGGAAATATTATCGTTAAATTTTACTGATTATAATTTCTTTTGACTTTTGTCGAATGCCAACCCATAAGTTTTTTTCCCTCCGCTACAACGATTTAATTTTTTTTAGCATTTTCACTCCGCCCTACTCTTCAGTGCTCTTAAACTCAAATTAAAAATTGCTCAAGTTACAACATTTAACATTGCAGTTCATGAGTTTGGAATATTCCACTTTTTAATTAGGCAGGTATATAAATTGTTCACCTTCCAATACTTGTTTAAAAAGTACAATATATTCTGTAATGTTATCGGTACCTTATACCTTCTGTATTCATAAATAATTGATTCAAGTACTATAATTGCTTTAATTATTATTCAATAATTTAATAATAAACTTACTAATTTCAGAGAATTTTCCGCGTAATTCAAATATTGTATTTTCAGATATCGTATATTTAAAGAGAAAAGGGGAAAAAGGGGAAGTTTTTTGAGAATAGGGGGAAAAAGGGGAATTTCAAGAAAAAAGGGAAAACTGAGAAAAAAGGGGAAGACTCTGCACCCTGATAATGTGACTAATGTAAATGTAAAATATCCAAGAAATTCAATTGATTTCAGTGAAATTGGAGTGAATTTATAGGAATTTAAGAGAAATGAGGAGAATTCGATGAATCTCTTGAAAATTCAAGGCCAATTAAAAAAAATCATGTGAATTGAAAACAATTCAGAAAACATTTAAAAATTTATAGAATTCAGTGAGTAAATTCAAATAATTCAGTGTGAATTCTAAATAACTTTCATTGATTGCAAAAAACATTTGAAAATCTCTTCAAATTAATCTCTTAAAATTCATTGAAAATGTTTCAATCTCTTGAAAATGCCTTGGGATATTTTCAAATAAGCTGAAATATTCGCAATTCTTTGAAAGCTGTTGAGATCCCTTGAAACATTTTAAGGTTTTTGAATATTCTTTGCAAGATTTAAAAATACCCTAAAATCTTTCAAATCTTTGAAATACCTTAAAATTGTTGAAATCTATTTAAAAATTCCTTGGAATCTTTCAAAATACTCTAAAATATTTCCAATCCTTCGAAATCTTTCGAAATCGCCCTTATGAAAAAGAAGTATTGGTAATTATACGATCCAGTACTTTTTTCCTTAAAAAGTATCGGATTTCCAATACTTATTCGTGAAAAAAGTATTAGATCCAATACTTACCAATACTTCTTGAACATTTCTTGGCATTTTTAAAAATGCCCTAAAATCATTAGAATCCTTTGGAATCTCTTTAAATTATTGGAATATAATAAAAATTTCTTGGAATACGCTAAAGTATTTAAAATCTTTGGAAATACCTTGAAACTTTTTAGAGCTTTCGAAAATTCCATAGAATTTTTTTAAATACCCTAAAATCTTTCAAATCTTTTGAAATCCCTTGAAATTACTGAAATCTATTGAAAATCTTAGAAATCTTTCAAAATACCCCAAACTATATATGAAAAGAATTCAGGAATATATATAGGCCTGAATTCAATACTAGTTAAGTCATGTGTTAATATATTGAAAGACTAAAGAGATCTTTTAATTTTAAAAAGTGACTATAGTGACTGTATCTTAAAAAAGTTATTTGAGAAAAAAAGTGACTGGAAGTGACTGTCCATTCCTTGATTTATAATATTTCAGTGAATTATAAACGAAATTCCACTGGTATTACTATATCTCTATAACCAGGGTTAATTATAAAAAAATTCTTTAAATAGGCCATAAAATCAAGCTAGAAATTTAGCCAAGTGTGAAGAGAATTGTGCAAATTTGCACGATGACCGCCTTCATTGAAAAACGAACAGAACAAGGACTGGGAAAACTGAACTGAATATTTCTTGAATAAAAATATGTTTTGTCTTACAGAAAAACAGATCAAATAACTAAATGTCAGTTGATAGCACATGAAATGATGCAATTTTCAGAGAATTGAATTTTAAGTTTCTTTAAAGTTGATAGGATTCGAAATTCAAATATCAGAAAAGAGTTAACAAAATAAAAGCATTCAAAGGTTAAGAAAGGAAAAGATGAAAACTCCTAATTATTATTAGTAACGATAATTTTTATTTCATTTGAAAACTATAATTTTTGTAACATTAAAATACCACAGACACTTATTGTTGGATGTGAAAAATATTTGGTGACGAACGTCCAATAAATACTTCTCTATGATAATCAGCAAGGTATAGAAAAGATCGATCGATAAAAGTAATAAAAACTTTAATTTCTGGATGAGTTAAAGCGATAATAATAAATCTTCAAAGGTGAGATAACTTCAGGTACTGATAATCGATGGGAGACTTTTTGGTCTATGAACGCGAACTTCGGTATAACTGATAAAGAGTAAGATGTCATGATAAAGGAATATAGTAGAGCTAATGACTTTCTTTAAGAAATTGAGACATAAATTATTCGATTGCATTAAATTAAACTGATTGGTGGTAAAATATATAATTAATTTACAAAAATAAATTTCAAATATATTTTATTTCTTAGTTATTGGGCAAAAAAAACTAATGAGCCGTACCAAAAATGCCTTCTCTGCTCACTGTTACAGTGTCGTCCCACCGTGACAGACTGTTTCTACTTATTACGTCTTTACGATCCAGAATCCTGAATTAAAATCTGAAATTTCATGCATCTGTTTTAAATTGAATGTTCTCGAAATCGAATATATTAAATTTGGATCGTATTTATGTTGAAAAATATTTATGAATTTATTATTATTATTTAAACACTTTAATAATTAATGATTAATTCTAGACACATTTAGATCTAAAAAGATTAAAAAATGTATTGCTCACTCTTTTCAAAATTTCTAATATTTTCTTTCAATTGTATTAATTCAGAGAAAATAGTGTTATGCCTTGATATAAACGCCCTCTACCACTTACAGATACTGATTTGGCTGGTTATGTCTGACTATGGTGTTCCATTTCTACTGGTAGAAATTCTTATTGAAATTCACAGTTAGTGACTTCAAGGTTCAATCATTATATTTGCAAGATTTTTTTAAAAGATTTCGGATTTCTAAATTTTGTAATTTGAAAATTTTCCAATTTTAAACTTATTAGGAGACTGCTAAATATGAACATTTTCTAATTCCAATTTCTTTTTAATAACTTTCCTAACCTCTAATTAAATCTTTCACTGCTTTATCAATAATAAGAATTATTGCAGGGTGGCCATTTTCATCATCGCAAAAATTCACGGTCCTTTGCCGGTGTGCAAAAATTTTTCCCGGTCATTGAAACTGAAAAGTTCACACTGTTAAAGAAGAAGTTTTTTTCATTTATAGTAATCAAAAAGAAACCGCAAATCCAACTGAAACCGCATTTTCAATCAAATAGTTAAATTTTCATGACAAAAAGACGAATTTTTTAGAAGACAGTTGAATTATCAACCTGAAAAGAACATATAATTTCCAACCAAGAACAAAAATTTGCAAACAAACAGTTGAATGTTCAAAAAATAATTTAACTTTCAATCAAACAGTTGCATTTACAACCAAATAATTGCACTTTCAATAAAAAGATATGAATTGTTAACAAAGTAGCTCAACTTTAAACTAAATATTTGAATTTTCTAGCCAAAATGATTAACTTTTTAGAATAGAGTTGAATTTTGAACAAAAAAGTTGATTTTCAACCATGAAAGATGAATTTTCAACAACAAAAAAACTTTTTTGCCATAAAAGATGAATTTTTAATCCAAAAGGACTAATTTTCCATAAAAAAGACGAATTTTCACTAAAACAGTTGCATTTTTAACAAAACAGTTGTATTTTCAAACCAAAAAGACCAATTTTTTAGAAGGCAATTGAATTATCAAATTGTTTATTTTCAACCAAAAAAGATGACTTTTTTACCATAAAAGATGAATTTTGTTTCCGACCAGAACAATTTTCTACCAAAATACCTGCATTTTTAACCAAAATTAATTGACACAGCGAAAAATTCTCTTCCATTAAAATTAACCTTTAAAAATGTTGTAAATTTGAAAATATATAAATTAAAATTCGTATATTTTGTACTAAAGTTTTGAATATGTTATTAAAACTGCAGAAATCCTAGCTAATATTTTTTGTAATTCGAAAATATTGAATAATTTATATGACGTTATTTAAATTTTTCTTCTATCTCTGGTGTTTTCGAAATACAGCATTTATCTAATTATTAAGGAATCATCTCGAATGGATTTATCACGTTTTCTTCTCTTACTCCTCAAATCATATACAAGTTTGAATTGTTGTTTGTTGAAAAAGTTTTTGACTAAAAAGGTACAAAATTGAACCATAATTGGTTCATATTGAGCAATACAAGTATTGAAAGCAATTCGATTGTTTTTCAGTTTTGGTATTGATCAAAAGAGTGAATATAATTGAAATACAAAATAAGTTTGTAAGAAAATAACCTGAGCAAAATTGAAACCCTACTTTTTCCTGTGTAAAAGAGGAAAATATTGTCAAACAATTCTAAACTAAAAACGACAAATGCAAATCGTCTCATACTTGAGCAAATATGCTCTAACCAAAACAAATACTCATAAAGGAAACTCCACATGAAATATGTGCACATCAAACACAGATACCCTGTAAACATGGAACAGAAGCTGGTGGAATTATCCTAATGTAATCCACTTTCAGATGAGGCAGATCGCATCATAACTTTCACCCGTTTGATGGAGCTTTAGCGTAAGTTGTATATCCCAGCTTGAGCGAAAAGTTATGACATAAAATTATTTCGTTACGACCACGGACAATAGAAGGAAGGGTAGTTCCGGATATCATTTAAGCCCTGCAGGCAGCATTAAAATTATACGTCACATTGAAGAGACAAGGGTAAATTACCGAGAATAATATTCCTCTGTACAATCAACAATTAATTCAATATAAACAATTATTTTTTATTCTTTCGTAGTTTTAGATAGAAGAAGGATCACAGTGGTTCAACAGTTCATTCAAATTATTGAAAATTAGGAATATAGTATATTGGGAATATAATATTCAAAAAGCACAAATCTTTCTCAATTTCCGTAAGGTTTTCTAAGACTTTTCATATTCATGATATTCTAGGTGTACCGTCAAGTTCTAAGTTTCTTAATACTTAAATTGACTTATAGAATTGACAAAGAAGGCCAAGTTATTATTGCAAAAAATTTTAGAAGAGAAACCTAAGCGTAAATAATAAGAAATAGTTGAAGTCATAATTATTTATTGCACTGCATTTTGTCTTTTTCCTTCCGCTTTAGGCAAAATTCGTAATTTTTGTTCAATTTTACTTTAAATAATAAATCTTATTCTATCCCTTGAAAGGTTCTTTACCATTCTATTAGTAACGCTTCTATTAAATATTATTTAGCAAATTGCTTATTTCAAGAAATGATGTGATGAATATATAATAATCGTAAAGAACCTTTTAAGGAATAGAATGAGATTTGTAAATTAAAATTGAATTAAAATTACGATTTTTGCCTAAAGCTAAAGAAACAACACAAATATGCAAATAACTACATTCAAATAAATGATGATGACCTCGACTTTTTTTTATTACTTACTCTTGGGTTTCTCTTCCAAAATTGGTTACAATAATCAATGGGCCTTGTTTCAGTTTTATAAATCAAGTTCAAAATGAAGTCATTTTGACCTTGACACTACACATAGAACATCCTTAAAATGGATTATTTGTAGATTTAACTATCAAAATTTCAAATTTAAGGTATAAAATACCTTCTAGTAAACAAAACCCAATTTGGTTTTCAACAACAGTGATTGCGAGATTTTCGAGACATATCGTTACACCACATGTTTTAGAAGGAAAATAAAATATTATTTATAAATTAAATGTTATAAGAACAAAAGTATCTCAATTAAGTGTGAAATATATATTTTTTTTATTTTTCGCAACACTGTTGCATCAATCATGTTAGATTAATGGCCGCGAGTTTCTTATAAATCTTGAAAAATTAATCGCAGCTTCAAAAAAAGGGAAGAAGTGGACGAAATTCTTAAATATAGGGGGTTTCGAGAAAAATAGGAGAAAAGGGGGAATAGGGGACTGACTGTGATCCCTGAAAGAATTCTATTGTTTGACTTGAAAATATCCCCCAAAGTTTGAGTTAAAAGAAGAATATTTATTGATTGTTATTTCAACTTTAACTTTCAACCATTAAGATGCATAGTTTACACGAAACCCATTCTTTCATTTTTTATGAGTGATTAGAGAGATTTATCGTTTTTTCTGGCTTAATCCTCAGTTAAAGCTTTTAAATACATACAGCGAATGCGGTTTTACTGCCTCTAGACGTCATTAATTGCCGTGTTTCCCATGTATTTTTGTCCAAATTATTTTTAAACTGCAGAAGATATATCTCTGAAAGCGAATCTTTTATTCTGTTTCAATAATGCAATTTTATTAAGTTATACTTTAAAATGTAATTGGAAACAGGGTTTTAGAACCCTAAATCGTTATAAGGTAGAGCACTACAGCCCTGTTCCCAATTACATCCTAAGGGTACCCATTCACAGAGCTCGAATTTGAATTTTTCATTGAATTAATATTTTACATATGTTTCGCAACTAGGTTCTCGACCAATCACATTTGCCACAAACTTTCAACACAGAAAAAACATAAATGAATTTTTGTTGCGGGTAATTTTCAAGTAGATAAAGTTGAATTTTTTCGCATCGAAACAAAACAAGATTTCATAGAGTTGATATGGTAACCATTTCTCATATCTTGGGTAAATTTTAACACGTGAAGTTAATTTTTGTTGCAGGTAAAGATTACTCTGCAATCGATGTAAACATTACATTTCGTTTTTTCTGTGAGGGTAACTAGAAATTAATCCTACGTAAAATATTAATTCCACATTTAATTCAGAATTCATGGTCCGTCAAAAGGTACCATAAGCTCGACCATAAGTAAAATACCGCTGCAAAGTACTATGGATGTATTCACTATGGCTGTATTTATTTGTGCTCACTTTATGAGAATTTTGCTTTCTCATAGGTATCAAATGAATTTTATTTTAGATTCAGATTCAGCGACCAAAAAAACCCTCAGATAGCAAGTTTTATGAAAATACAATTGTTATTTTGGATTTTGTTTCGAAAATATTGTATTCCATACACTTTTTGACCACAATAAGAATTAGTAACAAAACCAGCATAGCGGAAAATTCTTCAACAATTCTAAAAAATAGTTTAGGGTGTATTAAGTGCATAAGAAAATTGCCGTTTAGATTTTCAGATTAGATTAGTGGAAAATGCATTTCTCCTGGAAAAAGTACTACTTTTAACTATTTATTTATGATATTTTTTCAGTTGATAATTAATGGGTGTTTAAATTTCTTATTACTTATTAATTTCTAGGCACCCATTAGAAAGAATAGGACAACGTATGTCCCACCATGCCGCGCCAGTAAGGATTAATCTTTTGAAATTTTGAAAGGTTTAAAAACATTTCAAATTTTTTTTAAATGCCTTCAAATCTTCTGAAAACTCGTCAACTCTTATAAACTTCTCTAAAATAACATGAAATCGCTTAAAATAATTTCAAATACTTTGAAAAACATCAAAAATTTTCAAAACCCGTCACAATGAATTTAGATACTTTGAAAGATCTGAAAACGCATAAATTTGTTTGAAATCATTTGAACTGCCTCATAATTTTCTAAGCCTGCTTAAATTACTTCAAATCCTTGAAGTGCAATTGAAATCTCTTAAAATATTCTGCAATACCTAGAAATCCTTTTTATTCCTTAAAATGTTCGAAAAGTCACTTGAAACACCGTGAAACCCCTCGAAATCTTTATAAGTTTTGTAATATCCCGTGATATATTTTGAAACCCATTGAAAACTTTTACAAAATTGTTAAATTCTCTTCAAATCCCAGGAAGTCTTCTAAAATTCTTTGATATACATAAAAATCCTGTGGAATCCCTTAAAATAAAAAAATTCACAAAATAAAAGGCTTTAAATTTTAAATTGTACGATTTCAAGCTTTTCAAATAAAAAAATTTCAATTTCAACGACTTGAGATTGAAATTGGTCAATTTGGAGTTATCCAATTCAATCATTCTTAGTTTTAAATAAATAATATTATTGAAATTACCTGAGCGTGTAGGCAAAATTAAATTGTTCAGTTTTCGAAACATGAATTTGAACATTTTTTATTATAGGGTTTTTAAAGTCTTGACTTTCAAATTTTGTTCTCAAATTTGAAATTGGTCACTTTTAAGATTATTAAAATAAAATGTTAAATTTTCGATGTTTTAATTTCAAATTGACTATTATTTTTAAATTGAGAAAATTTGAACACTTTCACTTCAAAATTGTTTATTTAAAACAATTTGAGTTTAATATTTCGATTTTTAACGCTTTAAACATAAAACTGATTATTAAAGCTTTTAAACTGAAAAACATAGATTCATTTACAAAATTTTAAGTTCTTGTACCTGCAATTGTGAAGTATACGACTTTTAATGTTTTATTTTGAATTTGTATATATTTGTAATCTGTTAAATTGATCTAAAATTCATTGAATCTGGTGCACTAAAAATTCGGATGATTCTATTTGCAAAAACAATGAAATATTTCACCACCATAACGATTGCTAATGAAACAAACAGTTGTAAATAAATTGGGAGATATATCAGTGAATTTCATTTTTAAATTTGAAATTAAATCACAAGTCATTCAAAAGCCAATCAAGTTTTCGCAACAATCTGTGCGAGATTTTCGCGACATTTCGTTACACCACTTTTTTACGAAAAAAGAACTTCAGTGGGACAAACCGAAAAAATTACATGGAAAACACGGCAATTTATGACGTCATAAAATACCATTTGCCCTTACTTTTAAAAAACTTTGTTCAAACTCTAATTCAGATCGTATCTGGAAAAGAAATCAGCAACCTTATTTGCCGAGGTAACTGAGGGGCAATTAAGGGATTCGATTGACGTGAAAAAAGAAGGAAGCTGTCGATGCTAATAATTGAAGTAGGTTCGCGTGAGATTTATGACTACTTGTGAGCGAGAAAAATATTTATTTTGCACGACTTCGAGGGTAGAAGTTTTTTCATATCTTGTAGGAAAAACCACATTCAGGGCTTATAAATCATGCCTATCTTGAATGTCGATAATTACTTAACGAAAGCTCACTAGATGGAAGATGAGACCCTTTTAGATACATAAACGTCTCATTCATAGGAATCTAAATTACCAGTGAGTATTAAAAACGTTTCACTAAATGCAATTCTAATAAATATAAAAAAATACAACTTGAATTTAAAAAATTAATTAGTTCTATATTTAGACAAACTTTTTATTAAAAAATTCCTCAATTCATTTATAATTTCAGGGTAGCTGTAGGTCAGGGTAACCCTGGAAATCAGGGAAACGTCAGGAAATTTTATTCGCCATGGAAAGTGAGGAAAAAGTTAGGGATTTTGAAAAAAAATCTTGCAAAAGCCAGGGAATTTCTATAACAGACACTTTGAACAACTCTCAAGGATTTGAAATTGAAATTGATTTGAAATTTAAAATTTTAATTTGAAATTGTTTTAATCCGTTTATAAAAGATTCTATGTTTGGCCAACGGCCAAACAACGCTGAAAAAACCAGTTCTCGTCAGATCACTGAAGTTAAGCAGCGTTGGGCGCGGTTAGTACTTGGATGGGTGACCATTCGAGAATACGGCGTGCTGTTGGCATATTATGGGTGTGGTGAGCCCACACTTGTAGTTATTTACTACAAGAAACTATCCACCTAGAAACACTATCCAAATCGGGTAGTGTCACGCCTACCCTAAAAGGGAAATGGCTTAATGGTATACTACTACTACTATGTTAAAAATGTTACAAGATTAACATTTTGGTCATTGAAATTAGAAAAATGAGAATTAAACCATGTATTTTGATATTGAAAATTCAACTGAAATCTTTCTTGGTGGAGAATTTCTCTTTTTTATTTAAAAATTTATCTTTTTTAGTAGAATTTTAATCTTTTATGGATAAATATGCAACTGTTTGGTTGAAAATTAATCTTCTTTGGTTGAGGATTCAACTATTTTATTGAAAATTCGTCTTTCTTGGTTGAAAATTCCTTTTTTTCGTTGAAAATTAATATTTTTAACTGAAAATTTAACTACTCCAGTTGAAGATTCATCGTTTTAATTGAAAATTCATGACTTTAGTTGAAAGTTGAAATATTTTGTTAAAAATTGATCTTTCTTTCTTGTTGAGGGTTCATCTCTTTGATTAAAAATTAAACTATTTTGTTGAAAATTCGTTTATTTTTTGGTTAAAATTTTTTTTTTAACTGAGGATGTAACTTTTTCATTTTTGGTTGAACATTGATCTTTTTTAGTTGAAAATTCATCTTTTTGGTAGAGAAATAATCTTCTTGGTTTGAAAATTCCTCTTTGGTGAAAAATGCAACTGTTTCGTTGCAAATTAGCATTTGTATTGAAAATTCATATTTTCTTGTTGATCATTCAACTGTATTACAGAAAATTCATCTTTTTGGCTTGAAAGTTTAACAATTTGGATGAACTTTCTTTTTACTAAAAAATGAACTATTTGGCTGAAAATTCATTTTTTTCGTTAGAAAATTTATCGTTTTAATTAAAAAATCATCTCTTTGGTTGAAAATACGTTGTTTTAATTTTTAAATTAATCTTTTTACTGAAAATTTCAATTTTTAATTTTTGGTTGAAAATTATTGATCTTTTTTAGTTGAAAATTCAACTATTGGTTTGATAAGTCATGCATTTTGTTGGCAATTCGTCTTTTTAATAGAAAGATAATCTTCTTGTTTGAAAATTCATCTTTTTTGTTAGAAATTTCATCTTTTTTGGTTGAAATATGAAGTATACCATTTTTTGTTGAGAATTCATCTTTTCAGGTTGAAAATTCAACTGTTTGTTCAAAAGCTTAACTAATTTAATTTTAATCTGAACTTGTTTTATTCCATTTATAAAATATTCTATGAGACTGTTGAAAAAATACGCAACGCCTCAAGGGGGGGGGGGGGCTCGAGTGTTACGCTAATGTTAATGTTACATACACGTAATATTTAAAAAAGCGTTATGTAGGAGGGGGGCGGGATCAAAATTGTCAGAAAAAGGCGTTGCATATTTTTTGAAGAGCCCCTATGTTAAAAATGTTACAAGATTAGAATGCTGGTCTTTCAATATTAAATTAAACAATTTTAAATTTGAGCCCTTGAAATTTAAATATTTTAGAATTAGGTATTCAAAACAGAATGATTTTAAATTTTGAAATATTAAAACTTGAACATTTGAAAGTCAAATTCTTCAGAACTGATTCCCGGATTTTTTCAATTCCTTAAAATCTGTGATTCTGCTAATCTGATGGGAAGAAAAACATTATATTTCATCGTTTACGAACCCTCATTTAACTCAATGTCAGATGAGGATATAAAACAGTAAAAACCAAGGACTTGATAAATGCAAAAAAGATTATAAAAACTTCCTGGTGAATTCAGGGTGTTCGGCGGAGATCTACGACAAAATTCCCATAGAATTTCAGCAAGCTTTTTCAACATTCTCATCCAAATTTAATTAAAAAATGTATTTATTATAGAAATTATTTTTGTGATGACTCAGATCTTGAACGATTTCTATATAATACTGCTTCGCGAAAGATAATTTCAGTTTAACAGATAACTGTTTTTTAGCAATAATTTTTAAATAACAGGAGATTCTTCCTGATACTTTTGAGGATATTCTGCTTAAAAAATATTTTAGATATTTGAGGATCTTCTACAATCAAAATAGACTAGAAAAAATCGACAAGTCGAGAGAATACAACCGGAAAGGATACGTTTTTCCACGTAGTCATTTTGTGGGTTTTAAAATTATATTTTTTCTAGCAAGCTTTAAAAATTATTTCAAACGCCTCTAATCTAATCTAATCTAGTCAATTTGTTTGACTATTTTTTGATATTTGGAAACCCCTCAGATTTATTTAACTGACCTGAATAAATATATATTTTTTAAATACACACATCTGTATTTTAAAAATCTGCTACGTTTACATTTTTTATTCTCTAGGCATATCAAAATTTTTAGCGAGTTTTTATCAACAAAAAGTCCTCAATATAATAGAAACATCTTTTATGGTGCAATCTATGAAAATTAATGTTTGGGAAGACTGTTATATCTTCCCAAAACAATAAAAAACATTAAAATCTATGAAAATAACTATAACAATTACAGAAATAATATTTTTTTTAAACAGCTAAACAAATTTTTTGTATTTTTTCTTTTCAATAAATTCTATCTCTTCAGTTTTATTTTTATTACTTTTCTTATCATCGAGCTTATCGAGCTTTTCACTGACCAATTATTTATTTTGACGTTAGAAATTTTTCCTTCAGGTATTAAAAAAACTTACACCTAGGAGACCACAAATGTTAATACAAAAAAAAGGTTTTTTGAATTCTCATCAGAGAAGGTATTATGTAGATTTGTGTAAAATTTCACCCCCCCCCCCCTTTGTCAAATATCCACGTTTTAAGACCCCCTGAATGCGAAAAACAGGTTTTTACGAATGCTTCTGCCTACGTATGTGTCTGTGTGCGTGTTTGTTAGCCAGCCGCTGTGGATAAAAATTCAAAAAGTTAGAGCATTTTCAAAATTTTTGAGACCACTTTTTTCAAGATTTAAAAATGCTTTGGACAGTTATTAGTAGTACTTAAAAAGAAGAAACAATTTGTCCTAATGACTGCTTTTGATAAAAAAAATTACCGGAGTTATAGTTTTTACAAAATTCCAAAAAACAAACGAGAATTAACATTTTAAGCCGAACAACGCACGATATGGAAAAATGACGAAGAAGGAAAAACGTTGGATTTTGAACACCCTACAAGATAGTCATAACACTTTTTTAAATTTTCTTGAAAAATCGAAAATTCACATTTTTATCGCACAAAAAAGAATGAAAAATTCCATTTTAAGGTCAAACTATACAAGATACGAAAAAAGATGAATTGACAACAATTGTGCATTCAAAAAAGATCTACTTTTTGAAAAATAAGTAAATCACTTTTTGATAGGACGCGTAATTTTTGTCTTATTTATAAAAAACAGCATTAAAAATAAAAATAACAAAATTTTGGACAAACGATACAGGATACGAAAAAAATAAATAGACAAAAGTTATGCACTCAAAAAAGAGCTACAAATTTGTTATTAATCGTTCTTTGATAGGATGCATAGTTTTTGTCTTAATCGTGAAAAATAACATTAACAATTAAAAAATTGAATTTTTGGAAGAACGACGCAAGGTACGAAAAAAGATGAATCGACAAAAATTGTTCATTCAAAAAGGAACTACAAATTTGTTACCAATCACTTTTTGATAGGACACGCAGTTATTGTTTTAATCGTAAAAAATAAAATTAAAAATAAAAGAATTACATTTTTGGACAAACGACACAAGCTTAAAGAAATTAATTGAAAAAAGTTGCTCGCCAAAAAAAGAGCTACATATTTGTCACAAATAATTCTTTGATAGGACGCGTAGTTATTGTTCTGATACAAAAAAATAACATTAAAAATAAAAAAATTAAATTTATGGAAAAACGACAGGAGCTGCAATAAAATGGATAATAAGACAATTGTTTTTTTTATAGCATGCGCACTTTTTTCAATTATGAAAACATAAGACAATGAAAATACGTCTGTTTTAATACCAGTGCATATTATTAATTGTAATAATATACATTTATTCAAATGATATAAAATGTTCAGGGTAGCTGAGGATAAAATTTAATGCAAAATAAGGAACAAATATTAAAGTAATCATGCTAAATAAAATTTGCACTTTATTTTGCAATATCTAAATAAGCAATCCCAGGCCGAGGTACATAAATCGAGCGCGAAGCGCGAGAACCAACAGTCGCGGTTAGATTTTTTTCTATATACGTATTTATCTTAAAGACTTTTAGAGACTGATTTCCTTAATTATAGCAACCCTGATTCATCATTCTGAATATTTTGAATATTCCCAAGCCATTTTGTACATTTGGTAGAAAATTTACTGAAAATACGATGATTAAAAAAACAAAGAATGTTTCCATCCTGCTCCGTGTATGAAACATACGCTACCGCCGAATATTATTTACACGGCTAGCGCGAGCGGTACTAGAAATCAATGCTGACTTTTAAACGTGTTTACTCGTTAAAAAAAGGAGCGAGAAACTTTTTTGAAACACCTTTGGGAAGCTTATAAAATTTTACGTCGAATGACCCCTACAGATATTTTTCACCTTTTAAAGAGAATATACAACGTGAGTAGAAAAAAAATGTAAGAATTTATCGAATTTTGTACCTTCACTTTAACTCGTAGCAGGACCTAGGAAAATTGTAGACAAAAATCCTAAATTTATAACACACAGTCTTTAAAGTCTTATCTTTGATTGAAGCCGATAAAACTTTGAAAATCTTAATGGGTTTTCGAGATATGACTAAAATGCCAAGCGTGTCTGCCTGATCGCCGACTAAACCTCGGCGCATACACGCTTGGAAATTTGTTGGCATATCTTGGGAACGTCTGAAGATTTTTGAAGTTTTATTGGTCTAAATTAAATATAAGACTTCAAAGATAATGCCTTGTCAATTTCAGTTTTTTCCACAAGTTTCGTAAGACACAGCACACGAGTTGAAGTTGGCGGTGATCGCCGATTGAAATTTGACCCAGACACGCTTAGACTTTTTTAATCATATCTCGGGAACCCATAACAATTTTTAAAATTTTAATCGATTGAATTAAGGATAAGACTTCAAAGACTGTGTGGTATACATTTCATTTTTTTTCTATATTTTTCCTAGGTCATGTCATGCGTTGAAGTCTAGGTACAAAGTTTGAGCAATTCTAAAACTTTTTTTAAACCTTCTCACGTGGTATATTCTTTTCAGAAGATCAAAAGTATCCAACGGTTTTTTTTTTTATTTTGCGCTTATTTTTTAAAATAGTAATCACGTTTTACAGTCGGCAGTGATTTTTAGTACCGCTCACGCTACCCGTGTAGATAATTTCCGACGGTAGTGTAAAAGAATTCTCGCTTCAAAAATCAAATGCCACACATTTCATGTACATTTCCCGCACCAATCAATTTCCCGTACAATTCCCACTTTTCACGCTTTTACCACACGCTGGACACCCTGTAATTTGTAGATAAAACTTTGGTAGACTATCCGCAATGTCAAAAAGACGTACTTCAAATAAAATATTTACTAAAGAAAAAGTGGTATTTGCACGTTACTCGTATATAAACTTGGTTCATAAAACTAACACATAATAAAAAAAATTAGAACCTAGTGACTGGGTATGTATCTTTGTGTGGCATACAGTATGTGTAACAGGTATATTGTCAGGAATAAAGTACACCGTATAATTTCCATTACCACGCGCTCTTTCACCGACTATTTTTAGACGATACTATACATACGCACTCACAGCTTTGTGTTTACCAATATCGTCAAGTTGCATTAGACGATATTTCAACTTTGATGGAAAATATTTTTAAAAGGAAGGAAAGTGTTTTCTCTTGAGAAAAAAAAAATTGTTTGTCTCCAGCCTCTGTGTGCTTAAAAGAAATATGAATGACCCTTGAAGCTTTGAAAGGTGGCTTTTCAACACATTGTAATCCTACCTAATCCGAACTAAACTATCTAAACGTGTTATTTTCAAGAAGATAACGTACCAATTTATTAAATAAAACTGATTTTTATTTTTTTCAAATTTGGAAAAAATTCCGTAATTTATATCGGTGATGAATAAACGCATTTAATTATAGAAAAGTCCTATCTAAAAAATATGGTGTGACGATATGTCTCGCAAATCTGGCAATCATTGTTTTTGAAAACCTGATTGGCTTTTCATGAATTGAAGTTGTTTTATATCTTAAATTTGAAATTTGAAAATCAAATCTATAAATCTCATCGCGAGACTCGCTTCGCTCGCAAGTTTGAGCGCGCCTACGCAGCAGCGTCTGTTGGATCTCGCCCTTCGCGCTCGATAATATTTTTATCTCGCATTTCGCGCTCGACAATGTATTTACCTGGCCCTACGCGCTCGGTATTTGTACTTCCCCCACATTTGTGCATAGAACTTTTCAACTTAAAGGTCAAAGAATCGACAACTGTCATTTGGTAATTGTGAATTCTCTTTTGTTAAAGCTCCTTCGGCTTTAACAAACATATTCTTATCACACTAAAAACAATGTTTGTTTGAATCAAACAAACATTCTTTGGCCCTATAACAAAGATAGATTTTGTTTGATTCAAATAAAATTTGTCTGAGTTACACAATGATGTGTTTGAATCAAATTAATTTCATTTACATTAGAAAAATATTTGTTTAAATCAATCAAATATTTGTTTGACTCTATATCAAAGAAAGAATAGGTTTGATTTAAACAAACATTTTTCTAAGTGCATGTATCTCGTGCTTCGCACTAGTTTTTGTCTAAAGTGCGAACTTTCTACATTATGTTCAACTCTATTATGTATATCAAATGTATATTATATTTAGTTCTGTACCTCGGTCTGGGACTGCTTATTCAGATATTGCAAAATGATGTACAACTTTTATTTTGTTTATTATTACAACTCATAATATGCACTGATATTAAAACATACGTATTTTCATTGTCTTATTTTTATAATAAAAAAATGTGGGCATCCTATCAAGAAAAAATTTGTTATTAAACATTTTATTGCACCTTGCGTCGTTTTTCCAAAAACTTCATTTGTTTATTTTTAATGTTATTTTTTACGATCAAAAAGAAATTACGCGTCCTATAAAAAAATGATTCATGATAAATTTGTAGTTCTTTTTTGGGGTAACAACTGTAGCCTTTTCATTTTTTTCGTAGCTTTTTTCGTTTGTCCAACAATTAAAATTTGCTATGTTCAATGTTATTTTTTACGATTATTACAAAAACTACGCGCCCTATCAAACAATTCCTAATAACAAATTTGTAGATCTTTTTTGGGTGAACCACTTTCCTCTCTTAATTTTTTTTCGTACCTTTTGTGTCGTTTTTCAGAAAAAAAATTGGTTTTTAATGTAATTGTTTACGATTAAAACAAAAACTACGCGTCTTATCAAAAAATGATAAATAAAAAATTTTTAGCTCTTTTTTTGGTTAATCAACTTTTGTCTATTCATTTTTTTCGTAGTTTGTGTAGTTTGACGGCAAAATGGAATTTTTTATTTTTCAATTTTCTTTTTGGTAGTTAAATCCAGAAACGTTGGTCAAAATGCTCGTTAACGAATTCGATCTTTATTTTTGGTCCCTAAAAACGTGCGACAAACTGCAACCTAATCCGATTAGTCTTTCAAAAGTTATCCGGTATTCATACGACGACAGCGGCAACGACGATGACAGCGATGATGACAACGACAGACAGACACCATCGAGGACACCATCGTAAAACCAGTTTTTTCCGGATTCAGGGGGTCTCGAAACGTGAAGATTTAAAGAAGACCATGATAGTCAGTTTTCGAATTTTTGATTTAATTTTTCTCATTATGCTGAGAATGTAAAAATCATAGAAAACGTTATGCGAATTGAGAAACATATGTGCTAGTATGATTTTTTAACGAAAATAGGGGAATAAATTCTTTTTAATAAAATTAAATCATAGGTGCGATATTGATTTCAATGTAAAAAGCTTAATATTCCAAATCTAAATATAATACATTTTCAACGGAATAGTTAAATTTGCAACTAAGAGAGATGATTTTTTAACTAAGAACTTTTCTCCTGGAAAATATGAAATTTAAATCTAGAAGGAATAATTTTTTATCCAGAAAGACGAATTTTTTAACAAAAAGTTCAACTTTTGAACAAGAAAGATTAATTTTAAATTAAGAATGTAATAGCTGATATTTCTACAAACAAGAATTTTAATTTTTAATAAAAAACAGTTCACTTCATCCGAAAACGACAAATTTTCCACAAAATAGCTGATTGTTCAACTAGAGAACATTTTTTAGTCACGAAAGAAAAAAAATTTCAACCAAATTGTTGAACTTTCAACCTATAAAGATGTATTTTCAACTAAAAAAGGAAAATTTTGAACAAAGTAGTTGAATTTTAAACCAGCTAATATGAATTCTCAACGAAAATGTAATATTCAAAAATATGAGAGAAACAAAGTTTTCATATTTTTATTTGGGTCTTACGATCAATTTAGATCGTATTTAGATTCTAAATTGATCGTAAGACCGAAATAAAAATATGAAAACTTTGTTTCCTCTCATATTTTTGAATATACAAAAAAGATCGAAGAAAATTTCACTTCATGATCTCTTTTGATTTCTTGAGGTTTTATTTGCAAATGTAATAGTTGATATTTGAACCAAAAAATACTTTTGTTTTAAATCAAAAAAAGTTGAAGTTGACCAAAACAGACTAATTTTTTACAAAACAGCAGCATTTTTAACCGAAATAGATTAAATTTGTTACCAACAGAAATGAGTTTTTAAATGAAATCGACGAACTTTCAACAAAACAGTTAAATTTTCAACCAAGAAAAATTTTTCAGTCGAGAGAAAACAAAAATGTCAACCAAATTTTTGCATTTTTAGGCCAAAGAGGCAAATTCTATACAAAATAGTTAAATTTTCAACCAAAAAAGTTTATTTTCAAACAAATAGTGGAATTTTCTACTGAAATAATAGAATTTTCAAGCGAAAAAGGCGAACTTTTAACCAAATTGTTGAATTTTTAAGTTAGAAATACAAATTTTTTACAAAACAGTTAAATTGTCAACCCGAAAATATGAATTTTCAACAAAAAAGGTTAATATTCAACCAAAATAGTTCAATCTTCAACCAAATAGTTGGATTTTCAACTAAAAACTATACCAATTTTCAACAAAAACTGAAATAGTCAAATTTACAGTTGAAAACTTAATTTTCAAACAAAAAAAACGAATTTTCAACAAAATAGTTAAATCTTCAATCACGAAAAAGAATTTTTTTTTAAGTAATTAAACTTTCAAACACGTACTTGAAATTTGAGCCAAAAAAGATTGATTCTCAATGAAAAATGTAAAACATATTTCGTTGAAAATTTACTTTATTTGCTTAAAAACTTATTTCTCTAACAGGAAATTGAACTCTTCTATTTTTTGTTGAACATTTATCTTTTTTAGTTGAACACTCATCCATGTTGTTAAAAATTTGTCTTTTTTGGTAGAAAATTAACTTTTTTGGTTAAAAATGCATGTATTTTGTTAAAAATTATTTTTTTTTGGCAGAAAATTAATCTTTTTGTTTGAAATTTTGTTTCTTTGGCTGAAAATTAGTTTTTTTTATTAAAATAAATTTTTTAACTAAAAATTTAATAGACATTTAATCTTTTTGGTAGGAAATTCATTTGCTGGGCTGAAAATTTGAATATTTCGTTGGAAATTCATTTTATTTACTTAAAAACTTATTTCACTAGCTGAAAATTAAACGACTCTATTTTTTGTAGAAAATTAACCTTTTTGGTTGAAATTTGATTTCTTTGGTTGAAAATTATTTTTTTTATTAAAAAATCATTTTTTCTAACTAAAAATTTAACTATACCATTTTCTGTCGAAATTTTTTTTTATAGATACTTAATCTTTTTTGTTGAAAATTCATCTTTTTTTTGGTAGAAAGACTCAACATTTTGCATGAGATTTTTTTGTTTAATAATTGAAAACTCTTTCTTGGTTGAAAATTTAACTCTTTTTTTGAAAATTCGCATTTTCGGTTATTTTTAACACTTTTTTATTAAAAATTAAAATATTTTTTGATGGAAATGTCAACTATTACACTCTTTGTTGAGAATTCATTTAAAAATAAATTTCATATATAATCAGAAATATGAAGGATGAGCGAAAATTTGCAGACGTTTAACGAAAGAGGTATGGTTGCTTTGCGGGTGTGCCAAAACATGTAAGGGATAATAGTCCCCCGGTAGCAAACCTAGAAAACTCGAGTGGGGTACAAGCGAGCCCCTCGAGTCACCTGTTGATTCTAGGCTTTAAAGATTAAAGGAACTGACCAATGACCTGTCTGTACATGTATACAATTCATAGATAAGGCTAAAGGAGAATAATACATTGAGTTTGAAATTTGTTATTCATAAACTATAAAGCTTAATCTTTTACCAACAAATTAACAGTTTTATTCCAGCCAAAATTTTAACCATACAGCGTCTGAAAATCCTCACCAAAGTCGAAAAACTATGTTCGATTTCATCCCCGAGATAAAACCCAGATAGAGAAGTCTGATTGGTACGAGGGTATCTCATCCGGAGGACGGAAAAATGAGCCCTTAGGGATCTATTTCCGCACAATAGGTGGTCTACCCTCATCAGAAGATGTGTACTTAACCTAGACTTTTATATTTTCTACGGATAAGGAAAACTTCATTTTCTATAACTGTATTCTTATTCACTGGTCATTCTTGCATACTTTATGAGATAGGTTTGAGGGCTGCCAACTAAAATTTGGCAAGGGTATTCCAGAGTAGGGTCGAAATCGATAAGTCATACATATAGATGTGAAATGTGAATAGACGATCACTAACTATAAAAATCGACAGGATCAAATTTACAAGGGACTAAAGCAAAAATTCTCTGTTTCAAAATACATTTTCCCATCATTTCACCGTATTTCCACCAAGAAGAACCAAGACAAATCTCATGTTTATAAAAGAAGGCCATGTGCTGACATAAAGATATCATTTTAGAAACAGAGACTGCGGGTTCCACTGAGATCTCTACTTTCAACCTGATGAGAGATTTGATCAAAGTACTTGTAACTCATCATCTTTTCTATTGTGATACGTGGAAGATCCTATTTCTAGAAATATGTTGCAATGGAGCTTGCAGTGTGATTGTCAGCTGTCTGTGCGAAAACGAAACAAAAATATCATTGACATAGATTCGTCGCGTAAAAATAGAGGCCAGTTACCCACATTTCGTTGATACATCCACTAAGGCAAAGACCTCCCACCGCGATATTTTCCATCCTTCTATATGTTCTACTCTCAGATCAATCATATTCTGAGGCATCCACTCGCCCCTTCTTCCATCACGAAGAAATCCCATTTCGAAGTGCTTCTCTTTCTTCACAGTTTTTATCGGTGTTTTCGAGCTCGATTGACATGTCTGCGTCACATGGTAACGCATGACTGAATAAGTAAACACAACGAACTTTCGCATCAATATCACAGTAGGGTTTGTTCCAAACGTTTCGAAACATGGATGCTACATTCTAATTGTCTGAAAAATTCAGCAAGATCAGCTGGATCCTTCGTGAACTATGATCATACAAAATTTACATGTTAGAAAAATAATATTCCCATGGTTGCAACAATATCCCAATTTCGAAATTCCCTGACTTCCCCAACTTTTCTCTGGCCAATTTTTCATTCTTCCTTACCTTATACATAAGAGATCAATAATGTGAATTCGAAAAAGATGTTTGTTTCTAAATTTTTTTAAGGCAATTAGTGACAACAGTCACACAGAATTTTATAAGGGGCCATCCACAAATTACGTAAGATGATTTGGGGGGAGAAGGCATTCTTGGTGAAATCAACAAGGTAGAAGAATTTTAAACCAAAGAGTTGATTTTTCAACCAAAAAGATGAATTTTCATTCAAGAAGATTAATTTTCTACCAGGAAAGACGAAATTCTACTAAAAAGGATCAATTTTTAAGTCAAAAAACGAGTTTTCAGCAAAATATTTAGATTTTCAATCAAAGAGATGAACTTTCAACCACGAAAAATAATTTTCTACCAAAAATACGAATTTTCAAGTTAATAAATGGAATAATTAAAATTTAATTGGAAAAAACTAATTTTCAACGACAAAAAAAAAAGAATTTCCAATAAAATAGTTCAATTTTCAACCAAAGAGATGAATCTACAATAAGAAAAAAATTGTAAAAAAGAAGTGTAATAGATTATATTTCCACCAAAAGATATATTACAATTTTCAATCAAAAGCATTTGCATTCAACCAAAAATACGAATTTACAACAAACTAGTTGAATCCTTTGTAAAAACAGAGTAAGTTTCAAACCAAAAAAGAAAATTTTCAAACCAAAAAAAAGGAATTTTCAACATAAGATTTGAATTTTTAACCAAAAAAGATTTTTAATCAATGAAGAAAAAAAAGTGTGATCAAAACTGTTGAATTTTCAAGCCAAATAGATGAATTTGCTAAATATGAATTTTTAATAAGGAATGGTTTTTCATGCCTGAGAGATAAATTTTCTACAAAACAGTGGAATTTTTAAACAAAAAATATGATTTTTTAAAAACAGAATAGATGAATTTTTCACCAAAAGAAATTAATTTTGACCTAAAACTATTAATATTTAACCAAAAAAATTCATTTTCAACCAAATAGTGGAATTTCCAACCAGAAAGATAAACCTCATACCCAAGAAGACAATTTTTCAACAAAATACATAAATTTTCAACTAAAAAAGATACATTTTTAGCTTAAAATCGAATAGTTAAATTGTAAGTTTAAAAAATTAATTTTCAACAAAACAAAATGTATTGTTAACAAAATACTTAAATGTTCAACCAATCAGATTAATTTTTAACCAAGAAGATAAAATTTCTACCAAAAAAACAACATTTTCAACCAAACGGTGGAATTTTCATCCGAGAAAGACGTATTTATAACAAAATAAGTTAAATCCTCAATGAAAACAGCTTAATTGTCAATTAAAATGTCATACAAAATTTTGAATTTTCAGCCCAAAAAGACGAATTTTTAACAAGACAGTTGAATTTTCAACAAAATAATACAATTTTAAACCACAAGATAAATTCTCAGCCAAAAAAATTATAAAATAAAATATTTATACGTTTTGAATACTTACTTGTTATTAACAGATTGTCGGGGGCCGGGAGGGAGTTCAGAACAAATATTACGGTTAATTAAATGGTGGGAGGGGGATTGGAAATTTCAGAAAAATTACTTCCATAATTTGTGGATGACCCCTAAAATTCAACCTATCGAAAATTCCCTGACTCTTTCAGGTTTTCTCTGACGTTCCCTGACTTTCCCCGACCAGTTTTAAATACCCTGGCTGTCCCTGACTTTCTGGAAATCCCTGACCTGTAGTAACCTAATATTCCGGACGCATTTGATGAGATTAGACTATATTTTAAGAAAAATTTATTTTACGGGTATAACAGTTTCAGTTCTATAGTTATAAATAACATCCTTTACTTCTGCGAACTAACAATCAGGAGTAAGAGAACGAATTATTTCATGCTTTCATTAAATAATTTAAATATTCTGTGAAGAATTTGCGACTACAACATTTATATATGCTAAAATCGTTCACTTCTCTCAACTGAAAAACAATAAAAACACAACAAAATATTACAACTTTTAATTAAATAGTAAACATTATTATTATTCTTTATCAATAAAAATCTTTTGCAATTTTCATTGACTGCACTTTTTAAAACTTCAGGAATTTCAAAATTAAATAATTTTCCAATTTTCAAATTGAACGACTTAAATAGCAACTTTAAAAAAAACTCAGTCCAGTTTAATTCAAAACTTTCAAAATTAAAGTATTTCAAATTAAAGTTTTCAACATTTTTAAATCTGATATGGGAGAAATCAGGTCTAAAAGAATTAATGATTAGATAAAAATATCAAATTCGAAGCCGTTATTAATGCCCAATTTAAAACCGAAATGTTTTAAAATTACCAAATTATGAATCAATTTAGAGGGAAGTCATTAAATAGGAACAAAGTTAACTAAATCGTTTAAGTTTGACCAATCTTAAGCTAGAGGCATCACAAATTTTATTAATTTGATCATTTTGTATTTAAAAAATTAAATTTTTTAAAATTATGTTTCACAATTTATACGATTTCAAATTACACTTCTCTAAATTCAACTAGTTTTAATTAAAAAATTCAAAATTGGATCATTTGAAATTAAAACGTTCAAAAATTTAAAAATCTGGGCCAGTTTACATTGATAATGTAGCGGTACATTCTGAATCATTTTTCAATTTGGGAGATCTCAGACTTAAAAATCTAATTGTGGATATTTAAATTTGAAGAATTTTAATCAATTTTAATGTACAAACTTAAAAATTAAACAGTTACAAATGGTGCCGGAAATCAGATCTCTGGAAAATATAGTTTTTCTATGATTTTAAGAATACAAATAATATTACTAATGATCTCATTTTAAATAAAAAACGTTATTCTTAATTTAAAAACTTTTAAACTTAAAAAAAAATTTTATTTTAACCATTTTTTTGTAACTGAATTTTTTCTTACCATCGCTTCTTACCAAATTTTTAAAAAAGGTTTAATTTTAAGAAATGATGGCTTATTATTTCGTGGAAAACATTATCTACAACTCTACTGATTTCAATTTTGAAAGTAAGTTTTTTCTATGGTTGAAATCGTTAAAAAATTAGGGAAAAAAAAGAAATAATTTTTTAAACGAATAACTATAGCCTATTTGAAAATTCTTCACTTATTTTCTAAATCTGAGAGCAGTAGAGTTGTAGGAAATGTTTTCCCCTCTAAATAATAAGTCATGATTTATTAAAATACAACGATTTTTAAAAAGTTTGTGAAAAGCGACAGTGAGAAAAAATTCAATTACAAAAACAATTATTAAAATAATTATTTTTCGTAAATTTTAAACTTTGTTCATAAAAAATAATATCTTATTCTTTTATAAGTCATGACTGGAAATATTATTTCTATTCTTTCAATCACAGAAAACTTTTTTTCAGGGAGCTGATTTTTGATACAATTACTTCAACTAATTTGAAAGTTAAACTTTGAAAGTTAAACACTTTTGCTTTAAACGCATTTTTTATTGAAGATTTTTATATTTCATGAAAATCGTTAAAAAGTAATAACCTTTAGATTTTAACACTGAAATGTTAAAAATTGCAGAATTTTAATGTATCGTAAAATATGGCTGAGCGGCGTGCGTGAGGAAAACCATCTCACACGCAGCTTTATTTTTTAAATTAATTATTATCTCTTTCTCTGAATAATAATTTCAAATATTAACGATTGTTTTCTTTTCCACAAATTTTAAACTTTAGTTTAAGTCTTTTTTTATGGAGTTTCATTGGTTATAACGAATGAAAAGTGCATTCGTATAAAATTATCAGTTTTGGCAATTTGGGTAGTTTGTGTAAAAAAAACTCGTGAAAAAATTGACTTGTACAGGTTTGTTCAATGAATCACATTTTCTAGCACCCGGAAAAGATTTATGAAAATTTTCAGATGAATACTGTATATTTTTGGTCCTACGGAATGACTTTTAAAAAAAATTGTATTTTTGTGGAGGAAAGCGACTCATAGTATTTTATTAATTATTATAAACCAAATAAAAAATTGTTTCCCTTGACAATAATGCCGCTCAAGAGAACGAAAATATCTTTCACAAAGTTCAAAGAGTAGAAAATCTATCAAATTATAAGATGTACTGTAATATATATGTCTTACTTATACGTGAAGTTAAGAAGAAATCTCGTTATATCTCCCAAGTGACAATGTTAACGTTTCCGTAAGTTTGAGTAACGTTATTTGCTTTCAAATGTTTATAAAGCTTATACATTATTACTTTTTCTGTAAAGTTTTTCTTTCAAGCCATTTCTGGTACTTTTTTATGAGTGAGCGACTTAGCCCCACATCGCGGGGTAAAGTCGCTTCCACTTCAAGGGGTGATATGTTAAATAGTTTTTTGTGAATTAACTGTATCTTTGCGCTTTTTAGTACAAAAGAGGGTCAGATAAAGATTACATATTTAAAGCATGGATACCTAACTTAAATTCCTTTTTGAACTTGATTGCAAAAAACGAACAGATTAGCGTTATTTTACAGTAGAAAAGTTCAATATTGAATACCAAATTAGTCCTATTTTTATCAAAACGACCTGCCTCCATCGTGAGTTGCGCCCCAGAATTACAATCGCCAATTTAAAATGAACTTATTAGCTATTTTTTTCATAGAAAGGATATAATTTAAAGTTTTTGTACACTCCTTAGAATTTCGCATAAATTCTACAAGTAATATTTTACACTTTTCTGTAACTTTTAATTCAATAAGCATAACAAATGAATGCACATGATTATGGGACTAATAAATATTATTTTCTATGGCTAATTATGTTGAGCAGTCCAATTTGTAATCATTATAGATTCTATATTCCGCTAATTACTATTTTAGTTATGTAATAATACCGAGATTGGTTGAAATTACTGTCCCCTATGCTGTGTCCTGAATACAGTAATAGGAAATTAGGATATCCTCAAAAATGATGTCAATAATTTCAAAATAAGGAAACACATTTGTGCCAAGCTATCAAAAACTGATGTGTGATTCAGCTTATATTAATATTTTTATATATTTTTCAAATAGCGAATTTGAATGCACTTTTTATTCTTTTATTTTAAAGTTTTTGATCGAAACATTCTATAAGAAAGCTTGTTTTTTTTTAATTTTAAGTACTTATCACTTATTTAAAATTAGTTAAAAACGCCAGTTTGCAATACTAAATTTGAATGGGTCGCCTTTATGATGACGTCCGTTTACGAAGATTCGCATCGTAGAAAATTTATATTTTTGACATTTAAAACACTATGATAAAATTTATTTTGCTGTGCCACTCAAAGAAAAATGAAGAAATGCTTTGTTTGTAGATGATAGCTGCTCAGAATAACCTTCTTCCACCATTTATAAGGTTTCCCATTATTAATTTCAATAAATTTTGACACAATAACTAAATATATATGGAAACAGTTAAATGCGCTACGTGATTTTTTTTAAATACTGACAAATTCCCTGCCATTTCCCTGATTTTTCCCTGATCAATTTTTTATTTTCCCTGAACATTAATATTCAAAGACCAGCTTTAATCTTGTAACATTTTTAAAATAGAATCTTTTATAAACGGAATAAAACAATTTCAAATACAAATTTTAAAATTTTTAATTTATTTACTCATTTTAACCAAAACAGATGACTTCTCTACAATAAAAGATGAATTTTCAATCCGAAAGGACGAATTGTCAACAAAGCAGTTAAATTTCTGACCAAAAAAGATGATTCTTTGACGAATTGCTTAAATTTTCAACAGTATAATTAAATTTTCAACAAAATAGTTGAAATTTTAACCAAATATTTGAGTTTTCTACCTACAAAGATGAATTTTCAATCAGACTGTAGAATTTTCAAAAAGAAGATTGAACTTCAACCAAAAACGGTTGCATTTTTAACCAAACACTTGAATTTTTAAGCTAAAAATTCGAATATTTTAGAAAAGAGTTTACTTTTAAACCCGAATAGTTACATTTTCAACAAAAAGATGAGTTCTCAGCAAAAAATATAATAGTTGATATTTTAACCAAAAAAAAAGATGAAATTTCTGCCAGAAGAGATCAATTTTAAAATCAAAACGACGAATTTGCAGCCAAAAAAATTAATTAATTTTTTTTATCAAAAAGGAGGAAATTTCAAACCAAGGGTAGTTCTCTACCAAAAAAATAGATGAATTTTCCACTCAAAAGATAAATTTTTAACAAAAAATGTAAAGATGACATTTTCATCAAAATTGTAGTATGTATTTTGAACTAAAGAGATCCATTTTCAACTAAAATGATGAATCTTTAAGTGGAATTTTTAAATTTACAGTTTAAGAAATTAATTTTTAATAAACAAAAATCTATTTTTCAATCAAGGAGATGCATTTTCAATAAAAATAATAAATCTTCAGCAACAAAAAAAGATTTTTCAACAAAATAGATTCACCTTCAACCAAGTAGTTCAATTTTCCACACAAAAAATGAATTTTCAACGAATAATGTAACAGTAGATATTTCAACTCAAAAAGAGTTTAATTTTAGATAAAAAATAGCTGCATTTTCATCCAAAAAAGACGAAATTTCTACAAAATTATATAAATTTTTAAACCAAAAATACGAATTTAAAAAAAAATAGTTGGATTTTCAACCAAGAAAGATTTTACTTGAATTTTTAAGACCAAAATATGAATTTTCAACAAGACAGTTCAATTTTCAACCAAAAAGAATGACTTTTTAATAATATTGTTGAGTTTTCAACCAAATGATAAAATTTGCAACTAAAAATATTATTGTCAGGTGGAAGCAACTGAAAAAAAATAGAAATACAAGGAAAATAAATTGCTGGCAAGTATATTGTATCAGGGTGGCCGCAAACCCTAATTTTCAAAATTCTCTCATTTTTCTCTGACCATTAATATTCAAAAACCAGAATCTTAATATTGTAACATTTTTAACATAAAATTTTGCATAAACATAATAAAACAATTTCAAATTTATAATTAAAAAATTTGAATTGAATTATTTATTCTTTATTTGTTTCCTTGACAGTTATTTAAAGTGTCTCCTATAGAAATTCCCTGACTTTTGTAAGATTTTTTTTAAATCACTGACTTTTTCCTGACTTTGCCTGTCCAATAAAATTCCCTGACTTTTCCCTCATTTCCAGGTTTTCCCTGAGAAATAAAATGTATTGATTGTTGTAAAAAAAGACTTGTCAAATATATTTCAAAAGTAACGAAAAAAAGTAACGATTTTTATATTTACTGTCACTGAGAAAATGTAACTATAGTTACCAATTCATTACCTATTTGCAAAAGTAACTTCGTTACCACCATCGTTATCAAAAAAGTAACTAGTTACTTCCTATCACTTTAAACCTCAATTTCATTATTTTGAAAAAAAATACTATTTTTATCGGTTTTGTTTATATTTTAGTAAAAATTAGGAATAGAACGCGTTATAAAAAAGTGTCAAGAGACTTGCTTTTAGAACCCTAAAGTACAAATCGAGAACAGAAAGCTTGCTCGGGTTTTCGAATAAATTTTTCTTTCAACACATTGAACAAAATCTCCACTCTTTTGTTAGTTTTCAAGTTTTTGTGTCGAATTTTTCGCCAGATTTAGAATTTAAAATAAAATTTCTATAAGATACAAGACGGAAAAAATAAATTCCTGTATTAGTTTAAATAATACTTCACTTTAAAGACAGACAACTCTTTTTGATAGACTGCGTCTTCTCCTTTATACAAATTTAATATTCAGAATTTTTTCAACCATTTTTTTTATTTAATAGCTAAAATTTGTCATTTGAAAAAGGTAAGAAAGTGACGAATTTTCCAAAATAAGTGAAAGTTTAAATTTTGATCATTTAAAAGGTAAACTATAAAATTACACCAAGTTATCGCCATTATTATTGTGAACATTATTGTTTGCATGGTGCAACATATTTAAAGTTGAAAAAAAATGTTCGACTAATTTAAATATTTTTGCTACTGATTTATGTAAAATATATATTCATTTAATTATTTATTTTTAATATTATTTTACTAAAGATGATATGTCTTCAAATTTTTCCAAAATTTTTGTAGCAACTTTCTAAACTGTTTATTAAGCTAAACGTCACAGTAATCATGACGGTCCTAATAATCGTGAAACTTGGTTATAATTTGATTTGATTGTTCGAAAATATGTTAAAAGTAACGTTTAATGATAAAACCCATTTCTTTTTAGCATTTCATAATAGCAAATGGAAATTAAATGCATTCAAATTATATAAACAGCAAGAAAATTAACGTCACGATTACTGGGGCATTTACCTTAGATTAGCATTTATTTCAATTTTAAGAAGACATTGAAATTTGCGCTATTTCTGCAATATCTTCTTAAATAATTGACAAAATACTATCATCCTAGTTTGCTTTATAGAGAATTTTGACATCTTTTAACCTATTTAATTGAAAAAATTTCAAGTTTCATATTATTATTATTATTATTATTATTATACCATTAAGCCATTTCCCTTTCGGGGTAGGCGTGACTCGCTCGGTGAGGAAAAGAGTAATGTGAGGTAGGGGGTATAGATTTTTTAGACTGATCTAGAATTCTCGTGTTATTTATTTAAATAACACGTTGGTTCCGCAACACTGCTCCGACCCAGGTTGCTGATCAATCTCTCTAGCGATCACCCCAAGTGAAGAGCCTCACATGGTTGGTATGTGTGGTTCCTCACTTGGACCCATTTGTAATTAACATTAAAAGAGCTTAATCAATCATCAACAAACTTTGATGGTACCATATACAATACGTGAAGTCATCAGATTTTTTCTCTCTGATTCTCGGTTTTCACCGGACAAATAAAACACTTGGGATTTTCCCGGGTTACCACAAACAACTAAAATTCGCAGGTTTTTTCCGATTTTAAACAAAGAAATAAAATTTCCAGGTTTTTTCTGGTTTTCCCCGATTTCCCGGTCCGCTAGACACCCCGGATCTTGCAGCTTAATTAAGACTCATGTAATGACTGAAAAAAAAGAGAGTAAAGTTCTTTGGTGAAAGAAATCAACTGTTTCCTTAACAAAAGGCTACCCCTCAGTAATTGGTGCCTTTACCCTAGTATCCACATTATATTCCAAATCTGAAAGAACTAAACGGACAAGCTTTTCCAATCAGAAAGTCTCACATCCTTACTGCAAATTGGATATCAATATGTCTCAATTTTCTAATTAAAATAGCTCATAATCTGTTTTTTTTTAACTCGAAAATATGAATATATCAATTTTATTTAAAATAAATTCTCGTATATAAACAAATTATTGTAATAAACTTTCTTATATTGAGTGCTATAATCTTTTGACTCATTTTAATTAGATGAGTCATTAATTTGCCAATTATCCTTTCTTGTTCGAACCAATTTATATAAATAAGATCACAAATTTTCTTTATTTGAAACAGGGAATTTTGGAAAAGACTTATAATTCTGAGTTGCAACATCAGATAATTTTTGGTTATAAGAATTACAATTCTGATTTCGAACAGATAATAAAGAAGATAAAAGAATTATAATTCTGAATTTAAAACGAAATTTTTTCAAAATTTTCTTCTTGTGAATCAGAATTGAAATTGTTTTCCAAGATCCCCGTTCCATACCAAAATATCTCTGCTCCAAGTCAAATAATAATTCTTCACGAAAATTCTCTGTCCAAAAGTGTAAATTATAATTCTTTATGGTAAATTCCTGGTCCAAGGCACAATTACATTTATTTCCCAAAAATACCCTGCTCCAAGTCAGAATTATAAATATTATTCACGAGATTTGTTTATATTTTATCTATTTATTTCCCCTTCAAAATCAGAATTATAATTCTTTTAGTAAATTCCCTGTACCAAGCCATAGTTAAATTAATTTCCAAAATTCCCTGATCCAAGTCTGAATTATATTTATTTACCACATTTTCTATTGTAATTCAGACATATGGTAACTCCCTTTTCTCAAAGGGTCATCATTCTTTACGAAATTCCCTATTCCAAAGTAAAAATTTAAAGTCTTGACGGGAATTCCCTGTCCCAATTGTAAAAATTATATTTATTCACTTAAATTCCCTACCCCAAACTCAAAATTATAATTTTTTATCAAAATTCCTTATCCCAAAGTAAAAATTATAATTCTTCACGGAAATTCCCTGTCCCAAACTCAAAATTATCTTTCTTTACAGAAATTCGAAGTCGCAACTTAGAATTGTAAATATTACAATTCTTTTCGAAAATCTTTTGTTCCAAGTCAGGATAATTGTAATTCTTTGCATGATTTTTTTGTATATGTCTTATATTTATTTCCTGTACCAGCTCAGAATTATAATTCATTTAGAAAATTGACTGTTCCAAATCAAAATTCTAATTTCTTGGGACAATTCCCCATTACAGGTGAGAATTCTAATTTTTTCACAAATTTCCTGTTCCAACTCAGAATTAGAGTGACAAAATATATATAATCAGTTTTGATTTGCATATAAGTACATTCGAAAGAAAAATCCCGGTCACTGAATCAAATTTTCGGTCATTTCCCAGTTTTCCCGATTTTCCGGTCAACTAGACACTCTGTCCATCATATTTATCCAATATTTTAAACAATAAACAATTTCTACCTCGACAGAGAAAAGTCATCTCCAGAAAATATTTTAGAAATATTTGTTGAGAGAAAAAATAACACGCTTCGAAAAACAACGACAAATGTGCTACATTTCTTTGGCGTAATGAAGAAAGAGTAAATGGAGTGAAACCTGAAGAGAGCTTAAATTTTGTTGACCTAGTTTCCTTATTGAGTCAAGTTAACCACTGGAGTGATCGGGAATAAATCTAAAAGAGTATCTTCATTGATTGAAAATTGTCTGATTCACAATAAAACGTATCAAATTCGAGGCAAAGAATGCTAAAAACTCAAGTCGCTAATCTTCATCCATTCAGACCATTATTCAACTATTCAACTGTTACTTTGGACACTGTCCAATAATGCAAGGAATGCCCAAAAAGAATCTTGGGAAGACTGTAAACCTTTTGAATTTGCATTATCTACCAAATAAGAGTTCCAGTCAGTCGCTAGACTGTTGGAAAAATATATAACAACTTTACTATAAATATAATGGAAGCACTTTGCATAAAAGAAAACCAAATTATAATATTTTTTTATCATTTTTCATAATGAAGTAATTTTTCATAATCTTTGTAATGGTTAGGGTTTTTTTAAATTAGAAGTTTAATATTAAAACTGGTGGCCATTATCGACTATCGAAAAAGTATTTAATAACCCATTAAAACCACATTCGGGAAATTACGCTAGAAAAAAGGTTTGTTACTTATTAAATAATTAATTCAAAGAATTTAATTTTCCAGAGAGAAATTTCGTTGATGTAAAAAGGAATCGAAATAGAAATAGAGAAATAAAATACGGTTAAATAAAGTATAATAATTATAATTATTGTACTAGTTTTAGTATTATTAGAACAGTTTTGAAATTATAATTTCCAAATTTAAGATATAGCCAGAGGCATGTAATTTAAGTTTTCCGGGCATGGTTAATTGAAATCATAACAGTTAGGTGCAATACTGAAGTTGACGGAAACTGGCCTAGGGGTTCGATTAAAAACTTTCCTTAATTTCTTTCCTATTGCAGTCCTCATCACCTTCATATCTTTTGTGCACTTTCATATAGGAAATGTTTTCAATTACTTGAAATTTGTTTTCAAATACTGTCTTTAAATGGAGTAAATATTTGTAGCAATTATACTTTCTTCAATTTTTGAAACTATTAATTAACTAGAACCAATCATTTTACTGAACTATTTAGCTACTTTCATCAAAGATTTGATTAGGTTCAAATTCGTATAAGGTGATAGAAACTTTGCGAAATAACAAATTGGTTTATGAATATCAGAATTCGGATTTTCAAATGAAAAATTCCATATAAAAAATAGTAGGTCAAATCAATACGCTCTGATCAAGAAAAATCTTTCTCTGAGTGAATGAATAGCATTTAATAAGACTCAATTGAATGTAGTAACTTCCAGTATCTAATAGAATCCAATTGAATTTCATTAATCCTATTAAATTCCATTAGTGATTCCAGGCATTCCCATTAGAACCGCCAAATTTCAAAAGAAAAAATCTAATTTGTTACCAATGGGTAAAACTAATTCCGGCTGTTTAATGTGGTTCATCTGACGGGAATTTTAAATACCTGCTTGGCATACAATAACATTTCAAAACGATTCAACAGTATCTTTTTCTTAAAAACTATATTGTGGCTCTAGTGAAAATTTCTAGATGTTTTATTATAATCCGCAATCTGAGACGGATTCTCATTCCATAATCCCATAAGGGTTCTCATTACATAAACCCATACTGGTCCTAATTCTGTAATCCGATTCCAATGCGGGTTCCTATTTCGATTCCCACATATCCCTCTATATTATCCTGAAGAAAACTAACAAATTACACCCAAACTTTAACAAGTTATTTTACTTTCCATAAGTATGAAAGTAATGTTTCAGACTCACCCCAACGTGGTCATGGTGACGATCGTATACCAGAACGCTGCCGGTATCGATGTAAAGTTCGTTCCTTCAACGTTCTTCTCCGCATAAAACATGACGGTAGCGAAGATGATGATGGCCATCGCAAGGGAAAAAACGAGAAACCCGAGCTCGGAAGCACACGACTTGAGCGTGTATCCCAGGATCCTAAGTCCCTGGGAGTGACGCGAGAACTTGAAAATTCGAAACACACGGAAGACTCTCAAGGTAACAAAAGCCCCCGAAACATCATCATTGTCCGTGATGGCCAATCCGATGTAATACGGCAATATGGCGACCACATCTATAACTGACATGACCGATCTGGCAAATTTACATCTACTCGGTGCTGCGAACAGCCTCAGGAGGTATTCAGCTGTAAAGATCATCACACAGGCTGTGTCCAAACAGAAAAATACAATCTTATATCTCTCCCCGCAGGATAGGGTCCCTGCTCGTCCAGGTCGATTCCCACAAGGGACCGTCTCCACCACGTTCGCCAGAACACTCACGGCGATAAAGAATCCCGTCACGTAATAAAATACGAGGGCTGCTGTCGAAATATGAGGATTCTGAAAAGCCCTCCACATCTTTTCTCTCATGTCTGTAAGTTGCTGGAGTGTCTGATCGCCGTTTTCGCTGAGCTTGTCATCCATGAGTCGCTCGGCATTTTCTCGTTTTCGATCTCTATAGTCTTCATAACAACAATCGCCTATTACATCCGGAAGGATGCCAAAGAAAGCTAGCTCTTCGTCGTAGCTCGTCAGGCACTCGTGCTTCGGATAGTGAAGCTTGCCTGTCCTATAATAGTTGAGGATGTGCCGAAAGATGTCCGGATCCCGGTCGAAGAAGTACTCCTTGCATTCCTCATCATAGAAGAACTCCCGCTCATTTGATCCTAGGAGGGTGTCCGGATATTTCTCCAAGGTGTTTCGCCAGGTCTCAAAGCGACGACCACTCACGTTAATGAGCAGCTTTTCGTCATCAGCTTTGCGCCGATCCTTGGGTATTGGCGGAGGAGGTAAAGGATGGGTGGCGATCGGCACCCATCCGATGGCAGCCGCTCGGGCGAACGGCAACCATGCTGCTACCGAGGCCATGTTCGCCGGTGGAGTTTGTGTCCGGTTTGATTAAGGGTCTCCTTTAATCGGAACCGTTTGGCCCACTCGGCACCTTTAGATAACGTCCGCAACTGCGGCGCTTCTACCGCTAACCCGGCGTACCAGCCACCATCATTACTCAGTTTCAGGAATTGAGTCTTTTACAGAAGATATTTCGGGTACTTCTTCCGAATACCTTGCACCTTGCTAATTAAATTAGTTACTTAATTAGGAAGTAGTTATTATTACCTGCAACTTCCCCTGGCGCGCACACGAGGCGTCGACGGCGCCGGCGACGACGACAAAATCTGCGGCGACGGCGACGTCGACGGCGACGGCCGCGCCGACGACGATGATCTACGACCCCCTGCTTTAGCAAGGTCTTGTTTTGACGCCCCCAAGATCATACTTCGGCATCCCTCTAATTCTCGATACAAGGTGCTCACAGTAATCCTGACCTTACGTCTACTCTTCGCAGCCGGAACGACCACACACGCGGCGGCAACACTAGCCAACAACGTCTTGGCACCTTGCCTTCCACCATTATCGATATACACTCGCTCTTTCTAATACTTCGATGTACTTTTTCGCCCTACTGTCGAGATTGATCTCTGACCAGCGATCCTTCGATATCTCTGACCTTCCGGTCTTGTTATTAAGACAAGACCGTACACTTCCTCAATCCCGGTCCAGAGTTGCTACATTCTCAAGCTCCTGGATTCGGGCGACCTCCACTTCGAAAGCTACTTAGCTGATGTGACCTTCATTACTGACATTCCCGCCTTCTTCGAATCACAAGCCCTGGCTCCCCAGATTGATACTACCATCCCTATCCTAAAATCTTCTCCAGCATGAACACTTGCAGGGTTCTCCAACTAGGAGGTCTACCAAAAATCTGCACAACAACCTCTATATGCCCTAGGGCCCTAGGCTAAAGACCCCTCCAGCCTCTTCTTTTTCTTCTTCCTTTTCTTCCCAATTCTCTCCTTTCTAATAATCACAAGGTTTGTCTCTCTTCCAAAAACATGTAGGATCCCGGCTTCATAATCCACTGTCGCAGGACCTAGATCCAAACTCAATCATTCCTCATCACAACAAAAATTAATTTGCCGGAAACTCATACTATCACTACTGACATCCATTTGTTGTTATTCTTCTCTGGTGATTTCCCTCTTTTTTTCAGGCACACAATTTGTGGAAGAAGAGACTGAAGGAAGCTGAAAGTTGCGAGATATGAGAAAGAAAAAGAGCCGGGAGATGCAAGAGATGGTTGCATACGAGGGATTTTTTTTTAGGAGCGCGGTACGTGCGAAGAGTTACCGCTCGAGTCAAGCACGAGTCAAGCGCGAGTCAACCCGCTCGATGAGTTGGCCACTCGCGACTGTCGGAGCTTTCGAGGCTTTTGGGAGAGCCCGGCTCCAGAAGCGTGCTCGCTCGCTCTCTACGCAAACGTACCAACCTACCTATCTACCTACCTACCTAGCCAAAGTCCAAATTGATTTTTACGGGACGTCGGTGGCGACGCTCGGCGTCCCAGCGCAGCAACGTTCCGTTGCCCGGGCAACCCTCAAATATGACGTCATAGCACTCCTCCCTCTATGTGACTGCACTGTCCTCCTTCTCGCAAAAATCTCTCTCTCCCTCACCACCAGAACCGCTAAACTCTTCGCCTGCTTCCACCCTGTCCGCGGCTCTATTGTCTATAGTAGCACTACTGCTCTCTATCTCTTTCTAGGTTACCAGTTGCCAGGGCCGACCGTAGACAGCTTCGCGCTCCAGGCAACTGGTTATTTGACGCTCCCCTCGAAAAATCGCGCAAAATTATTTATAACTGCATCCCGAGCCCTGTTCTCAAAGGGCTGACGCGGGGTAGCACTCACAGATGCTTTTAGTCCAGTTGAGATTCTGATAAAACATAGTGTTCTTTTTTTATTCAAGTTTAATACAGTATTTATTTAGGAAAATATAATTTCACTTGGAAAGGATTCCTCCTGATAAAAGGAGATGATAAGTAAATATAATAAATAGCGCATGGGAACCCCAATATTAGATCTGATAGGATTTTAATTGTAGATTCCTAAAAAGATTGACAAAGAACCCTTCACATTTTGGGCTCACGGCGCTTACATTATATTAATTACTATCATTAGATAGTACATGATAAAAGGAAAAATATTGCCCAAAGAACTATCCCTTTAGAGGCTTCGTTTTTAAGATTTAATGTTATCAACAAACTAATTAAGTCATTTTTTGGAAATCATTATCTCTAGCTCTTTGAAATCCATAGTTTTTTGAATATAATTTGAGAGATACTAATGCTTGATTACGCTTAATTAACTGATGCTATTTGACAATTGTTGAAACAATTTTTATAAACTAATTCGCAATTTGACTATTTTTTAACGAATGGTCTCAATTTTGGTTCACGGAATCAACTAAAAATATCATTCCCATGACTCTTTGCTATGATACGAAGCAAATTTATAACAATTGTTAATCATTTAAACAACTTTTGTAAATAAATGCATGTTTTGAAGATTCTTTAATGAATAGGTTCAATGTTTTTTTTTACGAAATCAACTGAAAATGTCTTGCCAATAAGTTTTCGCAATGATACTTTACAATTGAACAAAAATTGCTAATTATTTAAACACTTTTTATAAACGAATTCACAACGTGACTATTTTTCATTGAATAGGCTCAATTTTTTGGTTAGTGGTGTTAGATTAAAATATCTTTTCGATGATTCTGTGTTATTATACTATGCAAATCTACAACTATTATTAACTTTTTAAATAATGTTTATATTTAGATGCACAGCTTGTCTAATTGACTATGACTACTAGGGTGGTCCAAAAACGCATTGGAAAATTTTTTTTAAAATTTTTATCGGGACACCCCCCAAATTTGTTCGAATCCACCCAAAAATGAATCCATTTTTTTTGTATTGGAAAAAAATTATATATAGGGGTGGCACAAGCCCCATGAAGTTTAACATGTATTTCCCATAAGAAAAAAATACGTTTTTGTAAATCTTATTCAGAATCCTCAATATTACCTCAATCGATTTGAAACTCAACATTTCTCTTCACAATTAGCCATAGAATGGGAATAAAATATCACTTTTCAAAAACCAACACCATAAGTCTGTTTTATAGGGTCCCAAAGAAACCCCATAAGTGAAAAAATGGGTTTTGCGAGTTTTTGGCGCTAATTATGATTTTTTTGCGGTTTTTTTAATGCGAATTGTTTCTAATACATGAAATATTACTTTATACTGAAAATTAAATATTTTCATGAATTGTTTAAACAATTTATTATTGTTTTTAGCAATTTTCTCATAGAATGGAGTTAGAAACACGCGGTTTTTTCACAAATTTTCCATTTGTTGTCCAATTTTCAATTAGAGGGAAGTGATAGTTCATCAATGTTAACAATAGTTATTGTTTAACAATTTATCATAATTATTAATACTATTATATTTGAATAATGCTAGAAAGATGCGGATTTTTTTTTAATTTCTGGCTTTTTGTCCAATTTTCATCTGCAGTGAAGTAATAATAAATTTAAGTTAACAAAATAATTGTTTAAACAATTTATTATAATTATTAATAATAT
>CAKNYM010053032.1:333979-344200 GCA_932195095.1 Andricus curvator
AATTCTCTCAATTCCCTGAACTCCCTGAATTCCTGAATTCAAATAACGAATAAGACGAATTTTCAACAAAATAAATGACGTTCGAAACAAATATTTGAATTTTCCAACCCAAATTCAGAGAATTCTCTCAATTCCCTGAATTCCCGCAATTCCCTGAATTCTCTGACTTCTCTGAATGCCCTAAATTTTCTGAATTACCTGAATTCTGTGAATTCCTTGAATTCTCCGAATTCATGAAATTCCCTGAATTCATTGAATTCTATAAATCCCGTAAATTCTCTGAATTCCTTGAATTATTTGAATTCTTCAAATTCTGAATTCCTTTATTTATTTAAATTCATGGAATCCCCGAAATTCTCTGAATCCAGATAATTCAAGGTATTTCAAGGACTTCAAAATGATGCGAGGGACTCAGGGAATTTAGACGAATTCAAGGAATCAAGAAAATTCACAGAATTTAGAGGAATTCTATAGACCGTCTAATCCAGATGGTATTTTCGAGCGCTAATCGGGTGCTAGCTAGCCCGTCATGACCAAAGAAATTTCGAAGTATCAAACCCAAATATCTTTTTGTACATTTCGAAAAATAGCCAGGGTGTTTAAAAGTACTAAAGGCGAAAAATGCAAATTAAAAAAATGAATTTTTTTCCTCATCATTTAGTCAGTCTTTTCGGGCCCCAATCGTGTGCTGGCTGGATCATCAGGACGAAAGAATTGTCTGAGTGTCTCCATTAAATATTTTTTTTACATTTCCAAAAAGAGCCGGGTTGATTAAAAGTATCACCAATAAAAAATGTACTCTAAAAAAATCCAGGGTGTTTAAAAGTATAAAAAATGAAAAATGTACATTAAAAACAACGAATTTTTTTTCTCGTCATATAGACAGTCTTTGAAATAATTTTTAAAGTCAACTATCTGAAATAGATTTTCACAAAACCGACTGACTAGCACTAGATTAGTTCGTCCAGACTAGGGATAGATCAGCTTGTCCAGACTAGCGTTTGACCATACAAAAATGTTTCACTTCTACTCAGCGCCATAATAGACCGTTTTGACAGCGGCGCTACATTAGCGGTCTATCCTGGCCCCGAATAGTTCCCCGATAATTTTCTACACGGGCAGGACAACCCGACCCGAACCAACCCGAAGTCATTTTGCACAGAAAATTAATCTTTTTGGTTAAAATTTAAGTATTTTGTTGAAAATTGATATAATTTGTTAAAAAATGCGTAATTGTTTGGTAGAATATGTATGTTTTTGATTAAAATTTAACTATTAGGTTAGACATGTATGTATTTTATTAAAAATTCGTTAATAATTTCGATAATTCGATATAATTTTTTCGAGCATTTGTCTTTTTCGTAGAAAAGTGATATTTTTGGATGAAAATTCATATTTTTGGTTGAAAATTCAACTGCTCGGTTACAGTAACCTGAATAATTTGTTCGGCCACATTCATCCGGCTACTGGCATTTTGCTGTAGCCGGGTGAGTTTTCTGGAGCAAATTTCTCCGGCTACTGGCAGTTTGATGTAGCCGGTTGTATTTTATTCTCAAGTAAAATTTGATCATTGACGTAGAGAATATTTCACTTAACTTAAACTTTTTTCAGAACATTGACAGTGATTTGCAGAATGTGAATATCGTCGCAGCGGATATCGCTAATTCAACAGGAGGTACTGAAGTAATAGGACCAGCAAAAAAAGGACGCCAAGTTGAGCACAGCAACGTACAAAATGTAAGTATTTTCTGAATTGTACTGTTTACAAAAATGAGTGTGTTAAATGGTTTTAATTTTTTTTTGTCCTACAGTCCGTTCGTAGGTACTTGGACTGTGATGTAAAGGGCAAGAAGTTTCTCGGATTGTACAACAATGGTTTGTTCGATGGAGCTGTACGTTCTCAGCTGTCAGAATACCTTATTGACTGCGAAATGAATGCAGATATGGATCCAAACAAAGTGTGAGTATGTCGTTTCAGGATATTTGCCCTGGGACATTATTGAAACATTTCGAAGAAATATTGTTAACTGAAATAATTTTTTTAACACAAATATAGAATATCCCCAAAGAGATTCTTTGAGTTACGAGAAGAGCTGGTGGAAGTTTTCCCGACGGAAGTGACAGTAAGTTTGACTTCTTTCTGTACATTATTTTCTTATTATGTATGAGGGTCTAGACGCGTAAGATTGTTTACTTTTTTATAAAAAAATGTTTACAGGCTACTTATTATATTCCACGGAAGCCAAAAACTGACGTAGAAGGTGCTAGGCAACCCAAAGGCAAATTGTATGACAAGTATACAATCTTGATCAAAGCATTGCGAGCTGCAGGCTTGAGATCTAAAGGGCAAGAGAATTCACAAGGCATAGAAGAGGATGCAGAAATTCTAGGTACATGCAGTGCAAAAGATTAGTGTATTATTTTTATTTTAAACCTCAAGTTTCACTTATTTTATTTCTTCATTCTGTTCTTTCTAGATTCACAAACTGCACTAAATGGAGATTTAACCTGGTTAAGGAGGTGTATTGAGCCGGAAAATGAAGCAACAGAAAGGTGGCAACGAACTTCTGCTGTTCGCATTCATGCCTTAAGAATTACTCCTTCGAGGAAGCAAGGGAGCCGACGTAGGATTGACCTGGTCACAAATTACCTTGACCAATATAAGGTGCTCAGACAACCGTGGGGCTACTCCCTTGTAAGTTTATCTTGCAGTTAATTTTACTAAATAATATTAATTATTACACATTAATTTTATATATTTTTTAATGTTTCAGCTACAAACAGATTTTAATTATTTGTATGCTGCCAGTGAGTTGGCACTCATAGAAAATTGGCCACAAATTGCTATAAGGATCAAATGTATGTCCAATGTTGATCCAGTGTTTCATGATACCATAGGTACGTTAGCATTAAAAATATGTTGATATATGCTACTTTAAAATGTTGAATAAATTATAAATGCGTTTTTATTGTTTCAGAGGACACAGTCTTAACTCTGAATTTAATTCCAAAATTATTTGGACCAATTAATGTTGGGAAGTGGAGGACATCTGCTGCAGACACGCAGAGCGGCTTTCTTCTGCATGTTACTGTTACGAGCCAATTGGTAGCTGAAGTCGAACGTCTGAAAGCCAAGCTGCATACCGCGAAGAGAACCCTGCTCCAGCCGTTCCCCATCATAGTTGGGACAGACTTTGCGAGTATATCGGATTCTTACGTCTTCATAGATGACTTCTATTATCGGGTTGACAGTCCTTTGAGGGCTATTGATGTTTGGTTTTAAGGCATGTCATGCGCTTCACGCATTTTACCCACATCAGAGTGAGTATCCGTGGCTGTTCCTACAGAAGGCGGTATATCGCATAGAAACTAAGTGGGACTCCGCTGTGCCGTCTGTAGAGACGAGAGTTAAGGAATATTTAGACCTAGTTTGTTACAAAAATTGCTTCAAAATGCCGCACTGTCCACTTTGTCGTGCAGAGCTTCCGTCCATACACGCACTGACTCTGCATTTGAAACTTTATCATTTGCATCAAGCAGTGACGGTGTGTAAATGTCAAGAGCTGAATTTTTACTGGGACTTTTGTGATTGGAAATCGTTTCGGAAACATTTAATTACATACCATAAGTTTTGCGTGCATGTGAATGACTCGAAATGTATTTTAATAGAAAATTTGTTGTCATCACGTCCAGTTGTATGTGTAAGAATGCCAGATAATAATGTTTACGTTGCTTTCAGGTATGCTGTATGAATGATATGTTATTGTTTGCAATATATAGAATAATAATAATTTTCATGATATCTGTATAAAATTATGTATGTATATATATATATATATATATATATATATATATATATATATATATAGCTTTTTTGGAGGTCACACCACGAATGAAAGTAACTTCTTTCTTTTGAGCCATCTTGATCTATATATTTTTATAATAATAATAATATTTGCGTTCTGTAAAACAAATAATTTTGGAATAAATTTGCATTCTTGAAAAGAAACTTTCATCTTTTTAATTTACTTTTTATATAACTTCTGCAGCATATCCCATGCATCCAAGTATATGGTACTAGTATCAAACAAAAATAGTTGTACGATACACGAGAAATAGATATGGCTGCATTTAGATTAGATGTTTTAACCAAGTTGATAGTAGCATGCTTCAATATAGTTGGATAAGGCAGCCAAGTTATAGTTTCAGCGAGCCTCCTCAGTTGGATGTCACAGCCAATTTTAACTTATCCAATAAAATTGGCTGTCTCAGCCAACTAATGGGATGGCGCTGCAGAATCCAACTAAATTGGATACCACATCCAACTCTCAGGTCCCACCATCCAATTCTTTTTCTGAGTGCATCACTACAAAACAGTTAAACTTCTAACCAAAGATATGGATTTTCAACTAAAATGATGAATCTTCAACTGGAATAGTTCAATTTTCAGTTAAAAAAATGTATCGTCATCCAAAAACGAAAAAACGAATTTTTAGCCGCATATGGATTTTTGGCTAAAATGATGAACCTTCAACAAAGAAATAATTTTTCAACAAAGTGGTTCAAACATCAACCAAGTAGTTGAATTTTCAACAAAAAATGACGAATTTTCAACTAAATAGTTGAATCCTCAACCAAAGTAGATTAATTTTTAACCAAATAGTTGCATTTTTAACCAAAAACATAACATTTCTACCAAAAGAGAAGAATTTTTAAATCAAAAAGACAAATTTGCAAAAAAAATGTTGAATTTTCAACACGAAACGACAAATGTTCAACCCAACAAGACGAATTTTTCAACCAAAAAGAATGTCTGTTTAACAAAATATACAAGATAAATGAATGACTAACAATAATATTATATCAATATGGCCGCAATACTTCATTTTCAAAATTGCCTAACTTTTCCTGTCCATTTTTTCATTCTCCCAGACCATTAATATTCAAAGACGAGAATCTTAATCTTGTATCATTTTTATCATAGAGTCTTTTATAAACGGAATAAAACAATTTTAAATTCAAATTTAGAAACATCACATTTATTTTCCTTGACAATTATTTCAAGTGCCCCTTATAGAAATTCCCTGAATTTTGCAAGATTTTTTTCAAAATCTCTTACTTTCCCTGACCAATAAAATTCCCTGAATTTTTCCTGATTTTCAGGTTTTCCCTGACCTACGGTCATCCAGGCTAGTAGTTATACTCAGATGGTGGCTTTCGTACTAGATGGGGTGAATTTAACCGCTTTTAAGCTGAATTTACTCTTAAACTGATACAAATACTAATTCGCGATCAGTCCCACTCTAATTAATAGGGGACGAAATCTCGTTGTAATTATGTTTTTTTAACGAAGAAGCTATGAGCTTTCTCTAAAATGAGAAATTCCAGACATTTTAGAAGTGAAGGTTCAGCCAGAAAGTGAACAAGAAAACTCGTCTTCAACTTGAACAGCTCTCTCTGATCCCAGAAGATCAACACGAACGGGAAATTGTCTCCATGAAATAAGGTCAGATCTTCTCCTGTGAATTGGTCCCGCGATAATTGCTCTCGATCCTAGAACCGATCATTAAAGATAACTTTTCCAGTTAGGAAGCTGCGAACGCAATGAAATTAGATTCATTATAAAAAGTTATAAATTTAGATGATATTCTTCGAATAAAATATATGTTATATTAAATAATAGAATTATTTTCATTGTGAATTTTATAAGTATCAAAGGAAGTATAAAATACTTGATCTTTCTGTACTCCTTTTGAAAAAGAAGACTTGCTCAATTTTTCAAATAATCAGGGTGACCGCAGTTTAGGGAAAACCCGGAAATCATTAAAAAGTCAGGAAATTTTGTTGATCAGGTACAGTCAGGGAAAAGTTAGGGATTTTGAAAAAAAACTCTGTGAAAGTCAAAGAATTTCGATAAAGGAAATTAAAAATAATAGTCAAGAATAATAACATGGAGTTCGCAAAGCTTCATTTTCAAAATTCCCTGATTTTTCCCTGACCAGTTTTTCATTTTCCCTGACCCATAATATTTAAGCTTTGGCTTTACGTGAAAGCTCGAATTATTTATTTGGCTTCCAGATAGTTGCATTCTTGAAGAAAACAAATTTAAAGTTTGAGTGAACGTAAAATAACGTGGATGCAACACTTAATTTTCAAATTTTCCTAATTTTTCCCTGATTTTTTCCTAACCAATAATATTTAAATATCAGAATTTGAATTTCTAAACATTTATTATTTTTTATAATTGTTTTTTGTTCCTCTTATAGAAATTCCCTGACTTTCACGCGTTTTTTCCAAAAACCTTGACTTTTTCCTGATTTTCCCTGACCAACAAAATTCCCATGATTTTCAGGTTTTCCCTGACCTGCGGACTCTAGATAAATTAAAAAATTTTAAAGATTCCAATTGTGCTCTGCAAATATTTTTGGCCAGCGAAAAATCAAGGAATTTTTAATGTGAAGTTTTTTGGCTCCCTATTAGTTTTATCTCAAAAATAAAAACTCACAGAAATACGAAGCTTAAGATTCTACACAAATTTTTTTAAACATTGCAAAATATAGTTTAACCAGTCTTTTCGAATACATGAAAGAAAACGATGCTGCGCTTTTACATTCATTTTACTCAGCCCGAGGGAAGTTTACATAGGTCAAAACCCTTGTAAAACGTTTTAATTCAAAACTACGGTACAGCGACAGCCCCGCAAGCCATCGCTGAGTATTTTTCACTTTTAACGAAACTATCTCTAAGCGATATATCGCAGAAAAAAAGTGTTCGGAAAGCTCTGGCTCAGCTAAATCGAGTAAATGGAACGATATAAACTGCTTCGTTTTGTGTAAACACTTTAGTACATAAAACTGCAGTTGGTTTAAGTTTTGATTTACATTTACGATATGCACTGGCGTTAAATAACGGAGTAATTGAAACTGCGAACTCTGTTGTATATACTGGATACTATCGCCAAGTTTAATTCTCACTATATTCGTTTTTTTATGTGACTACTAAAATATTTATTAGTTTATAAAAGTATCTGATAAATTCCGAAAGAATTAAACCATAATCTGTATATCTTTAGAAGATAATAATAATAAATTTTAAAAACTGTTTTGTTCATTTAATACAATATTTAGTTGATATACAACCCAATTAAATATTAGTAGAATTTTTTATTTTAAGTTCCGTTTCCGGTAGAATGCAGGGAAAACTTCTAGCACCGAGTTCGCTTAAAATAAAACATCTATCGATTTTGAAAAAATATTTTTTTAAACATTTACATCTTCATTAATTATTGCGGCTATTTTGTATCAAGTTCAGCCTCTGATTGCATAAAGTGAAAAATGTTCTCATTTTTATACATAAATTATCCGAATTCTATAGTAAATTAACCTTAGAACGAGTACAAGACCATTAAAAAAGATCAATCATTTTTCTAGAAAGTTTCAAAAAATTTGGTCTGTGTATACTACCAAAAAAACATTATAAATTAAAAAAAAATGATACATATTTTTCTTCATTTACTTAAGGAGTGAGGAATAAAAGCTCTGGAAAAATATTTTTCAACTTTTTAAAATGAATTAACAAAAGTTTTGAATTTAATATTATTAATTTTTGACTTTTTTACAACTCTTTAATTAATTTTCAAAAATTTTAAACTGCATTTTTTAATTGTATTGTTAAATTCCTTGCTCCCTCTCAAATATTTCTAAAAATTATTGTTTAGTCGAAAATCAAAGAAAAAACATCATTTTTATAATTTAAACGAATTTCGCTTATTCAGGCATAAAATATTTATAGCTTACTATTTATTTAATAATTTGTTAATAACCATAACAATTTCGAGTCGGTGACAAACTTGCTTGGTGGAACGTTACCATTGAGTTATCTGCAACATGATTTAGTAGAAAAAATTTCCGATAAAAAATTCTAAATTTAACATTTGTTTATAAAATTTATTTATAAAATTGTTAATGAAAATAAAAATTTGGACTTGGTGACATACTTTCTTGGTTGAAGTTTATCATTAACTTACCAGCAACATGATTTAATAGAAAAAACACTATTTCTGTTAAAAAATTCTAAATTGATTATTTTTTAGAATATTGTTAATAATTGTTAATTAATCTGTCGGTGACAGACTTTCTTGGTGGAAACCACTGAGTTACCTGCAATATTATTTAGTAGGAAAACAACATGTTCCGATAAAAAATTCTAAATTCAATATTTGTTTATAAAATTGTTAATAAAAATGAAAATTGCGAGTTTGTGAAACACCTTTTTGGTTAAACATTACCCTTGAGGTGCCTGCAACAGGATTTAGTAGAAAAGAATTTTCGTTCCAAAATTCTAAATTTAATATTTGTTTATAATATTGTTAATAAAAATAAAAATTTCAATCTGGTGACAAACTTTCCTGGTGGAACATTACCACTGAGGTACCTGTAACATGATTTAATAAAAAAATCATTTTTCCGTCAAAAAATGCTGTATTTAATATTTGGTTTATAACATTGTTATTAAAAGTAACAAAATATTTAGCGTTTACATTTTTCTCTGGTTTCAACTTATAATTTTCAGTTGATTTTAAAGTATTTTGATGAAAAAAAAACAAGGAAATCGGAAAAATCCAAAAATGTACCATTTGTTTATTAAAATATGTATAACAATAGTCATTGTTAATGTATGGTTATTTTTTATTCTGAAAATTACTCTTGTGGGAGGTTTAGGCAGTTTTACTTTCAAACAGTTTTTTCTGTGGTTGACTACCGCATCCAATTCATTGTTTTTATAATTTGTTTATAACAATTGGGATGAATCCTAAACTGAATATTTATATTTATGAAACAAATGTACTTTTATTACGATACATAACGATTTAATTTCGCTTTTTTCTTCAGAGAAAAAAAATAATATTAGTAAAATGTCTAATTTTGACGTTCGGTTTGCTTAAATAATTAAGTTGACATAACGAAATTAAAAAATCGGGCTTGACATTCTTCTGAAGCATTTAATGCTGAATATTTATTTTAATAAAATATCGAAATCGGTGTGGAGTTATCGGCTGTAGTGGATTATGAACAGTAAAATTCCCAATCCAGCTCACTGCACCGTAGGGGTGGGTTAGGGTTGGCACCCCCATATGATTGATACATAGAATTCTTTGTTCGGAAGTCCTCTACAAGTCCTCGAACTTTTTCGTAACATTTTCCTCAACCCTCAGAAGTTATTCCAAAAACCCCAAAAAGTGATTTTCTCCCATGTATTTTACATGGGAAATTCCAAGTTCCTGGAGGCACTTGTTAAAATAAAAATTTCGAAAAAACAAAAATACGCAATTTCTTTTTTCGGATTTGGAATCAAATTGAGGGGATCAATGACCTCTATGAATAAAATTGATTTTGGACAACCCTACTCTAAAAGGCAAAAGCCCCTGTCCATAGACTACATATTAATTCAAGACATCTCTGATAGCATTTAAATTAAGGCCGAGTCTAAACGTCCAGACAGTAAGTACTATAATGATGAATCTTCAATAAAAAGAATGAATTTTGAACCAAATAATTAAATTTTAGACCTAAAAGATGAATTTTCAAACATAAAAATTAATTTTCTATCAAAAAAGACAAGTTTTCAGCAAAATACATGAATTTTCAACGAAAAAAGATAAATTTTCAACCAAAAATGGAATAGTTATATTTTCAGTTAAAACTATTATATTTGACCAAAAAAAAGGGAAACTTCAACAAAATAGTTAAATTTTTAAGCAAAAAATTAATTTTCTACCAAAAAGACGAATTTTCAACAAAATACTTGAATTTTCAACGAACAAAAAACAAAAATTTTTAACCAAAATTGGAATACTTATATTTTCAGTTAAAAAAATTAATTTTTGACCAGAAAAAAAAAACAAATTTTCAACAAAATAATTAAATTTTTGAACAAAGAATTTAGTTTTCAATAAAATATAAGGTCCATTAACCTAGCACCTCCACAATTGAAATTCCCAAATTTCTTTGTATCAGGATTTTGGGATTTTTTGGGCTATCTTTGGGCTGTATTGCCGATTTTTGGGCTCCACTACAAATTTCGAGTTGAAGTGCTGACTTGACTCAAGCCAGCACCTCTACTGTATAAAATATTTAAAAAATTAAAAATCAAGCACGAAAAAATTTAGGGCCTTTTTTGGGCTCTCGAACGCACCAACAACCAATTTCCAGAAACCACCAC
>CAKNYM010053032.1:350294-389558 GCA_932195095.1 Andricus curvator
TTATTTACAAAAAACTTTTTTCATAATTATAAAAATTTAGGACCAGAGCCGCGTTTCTTAGTGCTTCTTATTTATTATCCTAAATTTTTAACTCGATGTGGCTATTCTTGTAAAAATAAGTTTACAAATAAAAAAAGTGTCGGTAAGGTAGGAATCCGGTCACGTGACCCACTCGTCACATGGCCTTAAGTGAAACTTGGTTCTGAGGAAGAGTGCCCGTTTAAATTCGGGAATTTTCTAGTTCGGATATTTTATAATTCGGCAATTTGCTGTTCGAAGTTTTATTATTCAGAAATTTTCAGATTTGTTAATATTATAAACTGTACGGGAATTTTGCAGTGTTGGGAATTTTATTTTTCGGTATTTTCCAGTTGTCCCTCTTAGAATACAATAAAACTTGCAAATTTGCAATTATTCTAATCTACGTAGTGCAAAACGATGTGCAATTTAGAACTAGGTATCATTACTAAAAAACATTTACTAAATTGTTAATCAGCTTCAATTTAGAAGATTAAAAACAAGCTAACTCCAAAAATCAATCCATTCTTCCAGACTTGAAAAAAATAACGACTTCTTAAACACATTATAACACGTTTCGTCAAACGGATCCAATTTGCAAAAAAATTCGTTACCAAATTATAGAACTGGATACAAGGGACATATTCGTATATATTCATGCGAATTTCATCCAACAGGTGGAAATTAGTCCATTTATTTTGAATTCAGTTCGTAATTCTTCCTTGTCAGAATGTAAACAGCAACTTGCGATGACATAACCTATTTTGCTTCTTTTCACACTCGCGAACTGTAAGAAAAACTAATTGACAGTATCAACAATTCACATCACTGTAATAAAACTTTGCCACGAGCACTTGGTATACTTTAAAAATTAAGTAAACTATTAATGAAATCCGTTTTGAGGCTCTTAAAAATTCCTACTAGACTTGGCGTCGTTACACGAAACTCGCGCGATTTTAACTGAAATTTGTACTGTTAACTGTTGGCACTTCCGAGAAACTGACCAATGACGCGAGTCTATTCAAAATTATTCAAGATGATCGCTTCCCGCTAAACTTACAATGTTGTCAAATTTCCATTTCCATTCTACAAGGATTTAAATTTCTGAATTCGACCTAATATAAAAGATCAATAATCGATTATTCAATTTTAAACGGGTTTCAATTAAAATGATCAATTTTTCAACGCTTCGCAACAAAATTATCATTCTAAAGCTGCAATTAAAGAGGGTGATATTATTTGTACTTAAAAGAAACATGAAAAAATAAACTGAGAAGGTTAAGTTCAAATAACTTGAATATTTTTTTAATTAAGAATGTTGCCAATTAGGCATTTTCACTTCATAGTCAGCTAACTTCACTTCATTAACTGCTGAGGGGAAAACAATGGATCAAATGCATGGGATTCAGTCCATTTTTGCCCTATTTTGCTAATATCATCGTAAAAATTAATTTTTTCTATATAAGTGTATGGAAAAAATAGTTTTTATTTTTTAAAAACTATTTAATGAAATAATGAAATCATAATAATTATTATTCATTACGAAGATATGACAAAAATAAAGTTTTGTCGTGTACATTTGGTCCATTGTTTTCCCCTCAGCACTCAGCGAAGTGAAGTTAGCTGGTGGTTAAAGTGAAAATACCTAATAGTTGCTAAGTACTGAATTAACATTTAATATAAACTACATTCAATTACCATCTATGGGGTGACCGAAATACTTCATTTTCAAAATTCCCTGACTTTTCTCTGATTTTTACCTTACCTATTTTCATTTTCCTTGATCATTAATATTCAAGGACCAGCATTTCAATCTTGTAACATTTTTATCATAAAATATCTTATAAACGGAATAAAACAAAATCAGATTAAAATTTAAAACTTTCAAATTTATTTATTTCAAACAATAAATAATAATTTTTCTAACGCAAAAGATGAATTTTCGATCAAAAAAGATTACTTTTTAACAAAATGGTTCAATTTTCAATAAAAGAATTAAAATTTCAACAATATAGTTAAATTTGTGACCAAATTGTCGAATTTTCAATCAACCAAATGTTCAAATTTTTAAACAATAAAGCTTGAACTTCAACCAAAAAACAGTTAAATTTTCGACCAAAGAAGATGACTTTTTAATACAATAGTTCAATTTTTAAACAAAAATGATTAAACGTCAACAAAAAACGGTTGAATTTTTTACCAAAGAAGATAATTTTTTAACAAAATAGTTCAATTTCCAATAATAGAAATAAATTTTCAACAATAAAGTTGAATTTGTAACTAAATTATTAAATTTTCAACCTACGAAGATTTAATTTGTAATCAAATGGTCGAATTTTTAAGTAAAAATCATTAAACTTCTGTCAGAAACAGTTGAATTTTCGACCAAAGAAGATTACTTTTTAACAAGATAATTTTCAATCAAATAATAAAATTTTTATTAAATAGTTGAATTTTGAACCAAATTGTTGAATTTTTAACCAACAAAGATGAATTTTCAACTAAATGGTCGATTTTTCAACAAAAAAAGGTTACCCTCAACGAATAACAGCTGTAGATTGTACAACTTTAAAGGAAAAAAGACGAATTTTCCACAAAATTTTTGAACTTTTAACCAAATAGTTGAGTTATCAATAAAAAAAGGTTAAACTTTAACCGAAAACAGTTGCATTTACAATCAAATAGTTTAATTTCCAACGAAAAGATGAATTCTTAACAAAAAATGTAATAGTTAATAGTTTCAAATAATTTAATTATTAACCACAGAATTAAATTTTCAATAAAATAATTAAATTTTCAACAAAATAGTGTATTTTTTCACCCAATAGTTGAATTTCAACCTACAAAGATGAATTCTCAACAAAATATGTAATAATTCATATTTCAACCCGAAAGGATGAAATTTCTACCATAAAGAAAAGTTTTTAACTAAGAAGATTAATTTTCTAGAAAAAAAGACGAATTTTCAAACAAATAGTTGAATTTTCCACAAAATAGTCAAATTTTCGACTAAAGAGATGAATTTCCAACTAGAATGGAACAAACAATAAATCTTTAACCAAATAGTTGATTTTTCAGTCAAGAAAGAAAAAAAACATTGTTACATTTTCAGTTTTAAAAAATTAAATAAAAAATAAAACAAAAATATTTTTACCAAACTAGTTCAAATTTCAACCAAAGAGATAATAAATTTTTAATAAACGTAGTTCAATTTTTAACTCAGTAGTTGAATTTTTAAATATAAAATATCAATTCTCAACAAAATAGTTAAACTTTCAACCAAAAAGATGAAATTTTCAACCGAATAGTTGAATTTTCAAGTGGAGAAAATAAAATTTCAACTAAAAATCGAATAATTAAATTTTCAGTTGAAAATAAAATAATTGTCAATCAAAGAAATGTGCATTTTTAACCAGTGATGAATTTTTAACTAATCTGATGAATCTTCAATAAAAAAATAATTTTTTAATAAAGTGGTTCATTCTTCTACCAAGTACTACAATTTTCAACTAAAAGGGATGCATTTTTAACAAATAATGTAATAATAGTAAGTATTTGAACCAAGTAAAAAAATCACACTTTTATCCAAAAAAGATTAAATTTCTACTAAAAAAGATGAATTTTTAAACCAAAAGGACGAATTTTTAAATCAAAAGGACGAAATTCCAATACCAAAATCTGAATTTGCAACAAAAAGTCAATTTTCTACAAATATAGTTGAATTTTCAATCATGAAATAAAATTTGTAACTGAAAATATGATCATCAGAAGGTAACAACTGCAAAAAATTGAATAAAAATAAAAATATAAGACAAATAAATTTCTGACAAGAATATTATATCAGCATGGCCGCAAAACTTCATTTTCTAAATTTACTAATTCTTCCCTGACCAATTTTTTTCCTTGACCATTAATATTTAATGGACAGAATCGTGTAACATTTTTAACCTAGAATCTTTTATAAACAGGATAAAACAATTTTAAATTCAAATTATAAATTTTCAAATGTATCATCCCTGAAAGTTAATTAAACTCTTATGGAAATTCCCTGACTTTTGCCAGATTTTTTTCAAAATCCTTAACTTTTACCTGACCAATAAAATTCCCTGATTTTAGGTTTTCCCGGACTTAAAGGCTTCATCTACCTATAAATAAACAAAATCAAGCAACAAAAAATCGACGTTTCGACGTTAAAAAATTAATAATTAAATTTATAAATAATTTTCCAAAAATATTTAATAATAGTTGAACTTTTGAACACTCTTTGGTTGAAATTTGAACTAGTTTGATGAAAACATGTTTGTTTTGTTTTTTATTTAAATTTTAATTAATAATTTTTAATATATAACGTCGTTATAATAAAGAAAAAAATCGAGGACTGGGAACGGGTAAATTAGAAGACCACGAATTGAAATTGTACATAAAGACGATTTTTATTTTAAATACTTCTTGGACACCGATACTTTTGTGTTTTACCTCTCCGCTGTCTTTTAAACCACCGTAGGCGCTATTATCGCGTATTTGCCGTCCTTTTTGTACGGCTTACTCTCAATGATTCAAAATCTGTTAGATTTTGGGAAAATGGTCGCGCGATCGCTGCGAAACGTTCGAGTGCCGATGGAAAGGAGCATTTACTATCATACGGACTATTATCTTTATCTTTACCATCTAACTATAAAATGCGAGTCATCCACCGATTCTCGAGATGGACGAACAAGTGATACACAAATTACTTTTTCAAAGATCGGTACAAATTACAAAATTCCTCGATGACAACGAAACCCATTTCGCTCGACTTGCGGGCGTTTCGCAGCTTCTTTTCGCTCTGCGAAGACGAACTAGCCTATAAAAAAGCGAAAAGTTGCTACGGAATTCATCAAGCCAAATTACAACAATTTCATCGCAAAACGAATCCCGCCACGACCTTTCGCAAATAGAAATCTGTCGAACGTCGCCCACAATTCACAGGGATCAATTTTCATATTCAAACATTTTAAACTAATAAACTTATTTCGATGTCTCAACTTTCTTTTTAAATATACTGTGATGTACGAAAAGAAAAATTTAATATTTTCTGTAAAAAATTTACAAACCACTTCCTGCACTCTCCACAGAAAGTATTTCACAAGATTTTATTAAATTAATGAGTATTTTTCTTCATTTAGACTGACAATATTAGTAGTATAGCTATGACAGATCTGCGGCACTTACCGACCGATGGTAATTATCTGATGTCGGTAACTCACCATGGAACAGAACCTTGCCCGAGCGGTAAGTGCCACGGCACTAACATAGCTATACTACTAATATTAATCGAAAAAATCTCTCTATGTTAAGTCTCTTCTGTTGCTTTACATTTTTTATCTAGCTGCTTTCGCACATAATATAAATGCGTCGAAAAGTATAATATACGCACATTCATTTTATTTTATTAAGTTCTCTTTAGCTAAACTCCATCCCTGTTCATCGTTCCAGCGTGAAATTCGACAAGGTGAAATCGTAAACATTATTCGTAGGTCGGAACTAGATACGGATATTCGATCAAGCATCATGAATATGTTTTACAATCTATTAACGCCAACAATCAGCCGATTTTTTAGACGCTTTTTTCCTACTTAATTCTCTCACTCTTTCTTTTTTTGTCTTTCTTTCTTTCTCCCTTTCTTTCTTTTTCTCGCATCCTCTTTTTTTCTCTTTCAAGCACGCTCACAATCACTCGAAATATCCAGTATTATCGTTATAATAATAATTATTACTATTATATCCGCAGCCCAATATACACAGTGGCCGAACGCAAGCAACAATATATACACATTAAAAAGCGTTGATACAAGTACATCGGAGGGACTTGCGAGACCAAGGTTTCGCCTTAGAATCCCCAAATAAAAAAAAATACATCAGTTTTTATCCGGACTATTTTTGAATTTTAAGAATGAATTCATAACTTGAAAACCTTTTTTCAAATTACATTTTATTCACCCCATTTGCTCGACTTTTGAATTTCTTATTTTCGAAGTACTTGCCAAAGCCAGAAAAATACTTATTTTTAGAGTCGTTACATTTTTCTGAATTTAAAGTGAGTGTTCCAAATCAAAAGATATAAAACTATTTTATATTCTCAAGAAAACTTCCAATTTTGGAAACGATCCAAAAATGCAGTAAAGAAAGCTAAATTGATCAATCATGTGAGAAAGATACGATCGGAAATTTATAGTTTTTTATTAAAGCTTTCATTTTGGTCCGCAAATTATTTTAAAGTTTTTAAACTTTGTATCAATTGCAAAAAAATATATGGCAATTGAGAAACATCTAAATTTTTACAATTTAAATTTAGAGGCTTTGAATTAAAACTTCTGTACTTCTTCGGACTTCAAATTGAAAATAATTAAATCTTACATGCTTTGAATTTGGAATTATTCCAATTTAAATATTTTCAACTTTAATGTTTTAGGGTTAACATATTTTATACCTTAAATTATCCAAATTATCATGATTAGAATTATTTACAAATAGTTCAATTTGTAACGCTTGAAATTTAAAATTGTTCCATTTTGAACGTTCCCAATTTGAAAATTTCTATATTTTCTTAACTTGAATAGTTTGTCAGTTTCGAATGATTCACTTTAATAGTTGAATTTTTTAAATTTCAAACTTTAAAAGTTTCATTTGAAAATTTTTCATTTTTAAGCGTTTGAATTTCTAACGATTCAAATTTGGAATTATCTCATTAAAATTAAAATGCCAAATTTAATATTGAAACTCTTTTCATTTTTAACTTTCTCAATTATAAGCGAACAATTTTAGAAGGCTTCCTATATTTAAAAAGAAACCATTTTTGGGAAGTAAAATCATGGATTGTTCAGTTTTAAACATTTTTCAATTATAAATCCAGTGCGAAAGGTTATATTTTCAAATCATATATATCCAAAATCGCAAAATTCTAAACAAATAAAATTTGAGCTTTGAATTAGAAATGTTAAATTTTGAATGTTTCCTTTAAACCTCTTAAATTTTAATGCCTAAAATTTGAAGACGTTAAAATTCCATCTCTTAAAACCAGAAATTCAATTGAATTTAAGCTTTTAAAATCAATTTAAAACATTTACATATAAATGTATGCAGAAATACAGGCCTATAAAATTGCTTTACAGTAATTAAAAATTACACAATTTAAAACAATGAAGTTGAAAATTGGACAATAATTAAGAAAATACATTTTTGATGTTCAATGTTTTTGAACAGCAAAATTTAATTTTAAATTGGGAGATTAAAAATACAACCAATCGAAATTGTACATCTAGAGTTTTTTGTCCTACTCAGAGTGTCTAGTGATCAGGCAATTTAAAATTCCCGGTTTTTTTCTGAACACATTTTTGTCCCCGACAAATTTAAATATGTCTTTTTGTAATTTGTTCCAAACCAATGTACAGAAATGGGAATTTGAGCATAATATACATAAACAAAATTTATATTTTAATTAGATGAGAGCTAAATTTTTTTCTCTTAAATAGGTTCAAAGCTATAAGAATTATTATCTATGAAATAAGCCAAGAAGAAGAAATTTGGTCAATTTTTTAACAAGATATTGCAAAAGAAGTGCAAATTTAAATTATTTCTCAAATTTAAATAAAATCTAATATAATTAACATTTTGCAATGTCCCTGGCATCATTTTCAAGGTACATTTCTATAAAATCGCACCAACGTATCACCATTATTTTATAATAATTTTAATAATGGTCAAAATTTAAATATTTTTTCTGTTGAAAGAAATAATTTTATAAAATATATAAAATAAGTAATCATGAGGTTTCTATTTAAAAATATATGTATATTCACTTAATTTATATTATTTTCTATTATCTTGACTTCTTTTATAGAGGATTCTGATATTTTTGAACCACTTTAAGAAAAAAAAATTTAACTTATATAATTAACATTAAAATAACTTAATGGAACGTCCATTAATTACGTAAGGATGATTTTTAAAATTTTATACGCTCTCTCCCCCAATTGTAAGGATTCGTAAGATTTCTGTGACCAATATCTCCACAATATATCAATTATTTTCACTGTAAACGAGATTTCAAAAGATTTGAAAGATTTCCAGTGATTTAAAAGGATTTCAACCGATTTCAAGGGATGTTAAGGTATTTTTTAAAACTACAATTTTTTCAAGAGATTTTACAAGATTTAAGGGATTTGAAGGAGTTTAATCAGATTTCAAGAGACTTTATATTGTTTGAAGAGATAGCGAAGGATTTCGAAAGAATTTTTGGGATTTTTAAGGGTTTTGAGGAGTTGAGAACGATTTCCGCGGATTACAAAAGATTCTACGGGATGTTAAGAGATTTTACGGGATATTAAAGGATTTTTAAACAATTTCCAAGAGATACCGAAGTATTTTATCGAATTTTTAAGGATGTCGGGGGATTTTGATGGGATTTCGAAAATTTTAAGGGATTTCATAAGATTTCACAGGATTTCAAAAAATTTGCAAAGATTTCAAAGATATTTTACGGAATTTTTACAAATTTTAAGATTCACTAGTTTTTACGGGATTTTAAAGGATCTTAAAAGGATTGCAAGAAATACCGAAGTATCTTAACGAATTTTTGAGGAATGGGATTTCAAAAAATTTGCAAACATTTCAAGGAATTTTAAAGAATTTTCACGAATTTTTACAGATTTAAAGGGGGTTTTGGGTCCACAAACTTTAAATTGGATTTCGTAGGATTTCAAAAGATTTAACGGAATTTCAAAGGCCTTCCGTATATAAAGGATTTTTAGAGATTTCGAGTAAATTTAATGGCTTTTAAAAGATTGTAACGGATTTCAAGAGATACAGACAAATGTCTCCGGATTTCAAAGATTTCAGTGAATTTAGAAGGGGTTTCAAAATTTTGAAGGCATCTTAGAAGATATTAGAAATATTACACGGAATTTCAAGGATTTGCACCGTCTTTAAGATATTTTAATGGATTCCCACGGATTTAAAAGGATTAAAAGGGATTTGGTAGATTTCCAGCCATTTCAAGGATTTCCAAAGATTTCACGGAATCTCAAAGAATTTTAAAGGATTTTCACAATTTTTAAATGATCTCCAGGGAGCTCAACCGTTTTAAAGGGATTTCACGAGATTATGTACGATATCCACAGATTTCAAAGGATTTCAAAGTATTTTCACATGATTAATCAAATTTTGTGGGATTTACAAAACTGTCAAAACGAGATTTCTTGATAGGTTTAAAGAATGGTTAATTCCTTGACTTTATATTTATTGGACGTACGTAATATGAAATATTACATGATAAAAAAACAAATTATTTTCTTTTAATAATTAAAAAGATAAAAATTACATGATAAATGCTTTGGACTCCCCCCCCCCTCCCAAAATAAGGATTAGTAAACTTTTCCGAAGACACTCTCCCAAAAAATAGTCTTACGTAATTGATGGACGTTAGGTTTTTCCCTGTTAAATAACATTTCAGGGGTTTTCCCCGGTTTCCCGGTCCGCTAGACACCCTTTCCTACTTGTCGTTTTTTTTGAAGAAGAAAAACCTGAGATCTATAATTTCGAATCTTTGGATTTTGAACCTAACAATTTGAAATTAAAAACTAAAAATAAACTGTAACATTTTCTTCTTTGTGTTAATTCCAAATTTAAAAACTTTTCAGTTTAAAAAAATGTTAATTGAATTGCGCCCGGTACCACGATCAACTTAAAAAATTATAATCCTCAATGAAAAAAGAGGAAATGAGTGAATAAAAAAAAACTTTGAAATACCCAAATTTATAGAGTTCAAAGACTTTTTTTACTTGGGGCAAGGTGTAAAGTTTCATATCAGTCGCGCTAGACCTTTTTAGTGTCCCATTCAGCACAACCCCTTTGTGCTCTCATTTCAAATTGACAATTCGGCCGCTTCCTCGACCTCGCGTGTCTCTCTCTTGCTCTCTATTCTCTTTTCTCCTTTCTTTTTTCTCTCGCGACTTCTCGCAACTCTTTGAAAAGTTACAGGCTCTTTGGAACGACACTTGCTTTGACAACTGTCACAGGACACGCCATGTTGGATGTATAAATATTATATATTATATTTATACATAATATTTATATATAATATTTATATATATAATTATGCATGTTATGTATAGTCATATTTATACATATACGTAAATACCTTAACTCTACCTAAGAAGCCCTAATACTGCACATATCTTCAATTTTACATCGATATCCACTTTGCCTTCTCACACCTTTTCTCTCACATTAAAGACTATAGATATCTAAAAGTCAATCCAAAATCTGAAATATTTCAAAAAAAAATACATTCTCCTAAAAAAAAAGTAAATAATTGACCGATTTCATACGTCATCGGGCAGTCTGTCCCTGGTGAAATCACGGAATTGTTTGGGGCTGAAATTTTTTTTTTCCAAGGCAAAATATGAGACACGCATTTTTTTCGCAAAAAAATGTTTACCAACTTAGGGCCATTTGTATATTTAGGTGAATTCTGAAAAAAAACAGTTAAAATTTTTTTCATAAAGTTCTATCTTGGGAACAAATTATATCCTCTCGGATCGGACCTCGATTTTTTCGTGTTTGTGTTTAAAGTTTAGTATAATTATTAATATAAATTTGTAATTTTTATACGATAAAAAATTGTTAAAAAATTATAATTATTACCACATATCTAGATGTTTAAACTCATATATATTGAAAATTCGACGTTCGATCCGAGAGGTCCTAATGTAATTTAATTTTCTTTGCGGCAATCTCCATTCTTTCAAATCCTTTAAACAAACTTGAAAATTTTTAAAAATTACTAAAATTGCGTTCATTTAACGAAAAAGGGAGATATAATGTGAGTTTTTTCTCGCTATACTATTCCTTCAAATAGAAAAAATTATTTTTTAAAATAAAAAATACATTATTTTAAATATCAATTCTTTTTTAAAACATTCGTGTCTTGAAGAAGCTAAAATCATATATTAGAAATTTCTGTCCTAATTTTACCAAACAGTTTTTTAAGTTTTATGATGTCACATGCTCGACAAAACGATAATAAGGGATGATATAATTTTGCCGAAAAATAAAAATCGCGAATGTTGAAAAATATCGAAAATATAATCGCCGAATTAGAAAACTTACGAAAAATGAAAATTACAGAAAAAAATAAAACTATCGAAAATATTTAGTAATGAAATTGAGATATTTATAAAGTTAAAGTTAATAAAACTAGAAAAATTCCGAAATTTCAAACATTTCAAAGTTTGAAACCAGAATTTTAACATCCCGAAATTTTAATTTCATGTAATTAGTAAACTCCCGAAATTTCTAATTATCAAAATTTCAAATTCCCAGCAATAAAAAATATTTTAATTCCGTATTTATCTGATAGAATAATATTTTTTATTTTATTATATTACATTCAATTTTATTTAAATTAAAAAGATATCTTAAAAATAAAAATAAAATAAAACATTATTTTAAGCGACAAAAATATTAAATATAATTTTTTCGGGGATTTGAAAATTCGGTATTTCGAAATTTAATAATTTCGAAAATTTTGAAAAATCCGTTTTTAAAGTTTTTTAGTTTCAGGAATTTGATAATTTCATCAATTCTCAGTTTCCTTAACTTTTACTTTCGGAATATTTCAATTTCGTTAAGGAAAATTTTCCTATAGTTTTATTTTCTTTCTTCATCTGAAATTTCGGAAGTTTTCACTTTTCAAAAGTTCTCTGTATCGGTAACTATATTTTTGGTATTTTTAAGCATTTGGGATTTTTCCACCAAATTTTTTAATCCCGGTGATAAATTTAAGAAACTTAAGTTACAAGTTTCGTAAATTTAACGTAATTTTAGGAAAATTCACTTGCATTTTCTTAATTTTCAGCTACAATTGCAGAATTTTCTGATACATTGTTTCTGAAAATTCCAAAACTTGTAACAACAAATAATTTCGTTTCAAGTCATGGAAGTTTTATGCCGTTACATGTAACAGAAAATTGCGAAACTTTTTTCGTAATTTAAGTTAAATTTACGAAAATTCCGTTAGAATTTCGTAAATTTAAAATAGGGATTCCTAAAAGTATCGGAAATTTCTAACAGTGCACATTTACAAAACATAAAGTTACAGAATTTTAAAATATCAGATCTTTTAGATTTAAAGTAAGAAAATTAATGAAATTATGATTTTTGAGGGTCTGTTTTGATTAACTTTATTTCTCACCTCACTATTTTTGTCTTTTCTATTTTTTTCTGCTAAATCTTCATCTACAAAAAATCAAAGGTGGTCTTTTTGAAAAAATTAATTTTTTAGGTTTTTCGAAAAATTTACGCCATTACAGTAATTTTTAAAAATGTTCAAGTTTATTTAAAGGATTTAGAAGAATGTAAACTGCACTACAAAGTGCCGCCAAGAAAATTATATTATATCAATTTGTTCCCAAGATACAACTTTAAAAAAAATTTTAGTTATTTTTTTCATATATGACCTGAATATACAAGTGGTCCTAAGTTAGTGAATTTTTTTATGAAAAACAAAAAACACGCGTCTCATATTTTGCCTTGAAAAACAATATATTTCAGCTTCAAACAATTCCGTATGATCACCACGGCCAGACTCTCCGATCTCATAAGAAATCGGTCAAGAGTGAAACTTTTTATTGAAATACTTCACATTTTTTTAGTCTCTATCTCTATCGATTCGCCCTAGCATTTGCCGGTGTTTTTTGCACAGACTAAAAACAAACTACTTATGTATCTGTAAATTTATAATGTGTGAGCAAAATTTTATAACTTTTATTACTAAACTAAACTGAACTAATTAAAAAGCTCCACTAAAACCTTAGTTTTTATATATTTTATTTAAAAATCTGTTATGTATAATGTTACGAGATACATAATCTTAATTGAAAGCTCTGTGCAGATTTAATTTGAGAGGCCTTATTGCTTTTAGGCCGACCGTACAAAGGGACTTGGTGAGCGATCGAAGAGCTAAAGTTCGATTAACAAGGAACGACTAAATAATCAGAAAGCTTCCTTTCGCACAAAACACCAATCTTAATCGTTCCTTTGAGATCTTAAGAGAAGAAAAAACATTACGGACGTATTCTATTAATGATTTTTTAGGCTTTTAGGCTTTAGGTACGAATAATGAGACTGTGAAAAAAAACCTTACAATCTGTTCTAGAAAATTCCATAGCAAAAGGCTTCTGTTGGCTCATTATTCGAACCAGTCCATGCAGTACTAATTAATCTCGAGTAAAAAGCTACCAGCACAATCGTCCCTTCGCTCAATTCTGAATCCGAAAGAACGTACTTCAATAAAAAGAACCGAGCTTTAAAATTCTTCGGAAAAATTCTGAATCTTTTCGGGAAATATCTGATTTTGATTCTGAGGGCAAAAGATTCCGACTTTTCCATTAACATAATTAAAATATGAACATAAATAAAAAATTTCTAAATGAAAACAAATAAAATACGATTGCAGAATAACGAAGGCACGATCAAGGCAGCACTACTTGTTCGTGGTCATTTGCAAAAGTTACACTACAAATATGTTCATATGAATGTACAAAATCTTGGTACGATCAAAAGGGAATGAACGATCCGTTTATCTACTCTTAACCAAGCTTAACGATTAGGTTTGCGCTTTATCACTATTTTAATCGCTTTTATAAATACGACAACACGCACGCATTTTTTTCTCGTTTGAAGGCGCTGTATTTGATTTGATTGTGAACTGATTATTAGCATGATATCAGAGTATCGAGAAATCGATCGAGCTACCTCAAATTCACGCCTTCGAACTGAAAAACACTTTAGAAAACACTTAGATTCCCAAAGAAATGTTCCTCGTCACACGCCAGATTCCAAAACTGCAGCAATAGCAACATCCGAAAGCATCTGGACTAAAAAGCACTCAGAGATTATAATAAAACTAAAACTAAAAAAAAATACCTCATTTTGCATTTTTTTACTGGATCTATCGAGTTATATTTTAAACTTGTACTGATATCGAAGTTTATAACATCTTTACACAGCTTTCAACTATTTCCTCTGTATATATAATATAATATATATTTATATGTATTTAAAAATGTTATCACACGTGAAAGTAACATTCGTCGCATCGACCAATGATTTTAGATGTTGAATCGCTGGAATGTACCATTATTATCGTCTTAACATCAAGTTCCATAAAATTATGGCACATCTAGATGACACTTGTTTTCTACTCAAGCACATTTCGAAATCGCAACGCGAACGAAAAATAATGCGTCGAAAAAAATCACAAATTTGGATATGCGTCTTCTTTGAGCTTCAAGTACAAAGCAAGAAATGCGAATTCAATTATTTGCCTTATAATCCATTTACTTTGTACGACTCTTTGAGATGACATTATTTAGCCGAAAAATAAATAGAAAATTTTCCAAATTGCAAATTACCGAGAAAGAAAAATAAAACTACCGACATTTTTAATTAATAAAACTGAAATATCATGAAAGCGAAAGTTAACAAAACTTTCGCGATGAGTAAAACGCGATGAGAAAACTTTCAGGATGAGTAGTGAAATTTTTTCAAAATAAAATAACCAAAAATTATTAAAACCCCGAAATTTTCAAACCTGACAATTCAAATTTCCGGAATTAGTCAATTCTGGAAATAGTAAATTCCCGAAAAAATCTAAAAATCTCATGGACTCCAGGGTGTCTAGTGATCAGGCATTTTGAAATTTAAATAAATATAATTTAAATATGTCTTTTTGCAATTTGTCCCAAATCAACGTATAGAAACGGGAAATTAAACATAATATACATCTACAAAATTTATATCGTAAAGAAACGAATTATTCATTTACCACAGACTAATTTGAGCTTTGAATGAGACATTTTTCAATTTTTAGTGTTTCCTTCAAACTTCTTAAATTTTGATGCCTAGTTCGTTAAAATTCCACCTCTTACGAACAGAAATTTAATTCAATTTAAACTTTTAAAATCAATTTGAAACATTTAAATTTAAATATAATTGCAGAAATATAGGCCGATAAAATTGGTTTATAGGAATTTAAAAATTTTAATTATACAATTTTACAATTATACAAACAACTACGTTGAAAATTAGACTATAAATTAGAAAATATATTTTTGATATTAAATTTTTTTGCTCAGCAAAATAAATTTCTTAAAAATACAACTAATTTATTTATACTACTCAGGGTGTCTACTGACGAGGAAATTTGAAATTCTCGGATTTTTCCTGATTTTTTTCCGACCACAAATTTTTTTCCTTCGACCAATTTAAAGATGTCTTTTTGTAATTTGTTCCAAACCAACGTATAGAAATGTATTTAAAACATATATTCATTTGATTTTTATTATTATTTTCCTAAACATGAGATCATCGAATTTTTCAAACTTTTTTGTATCAGCTTTTTAAAATATTTATTATATTCGATTTTATTTAAATTTTACGCAAACATTGAAATTTGCACTAGTTTGCAATATTTTCTTAAATAATTAATAAAACCCCTTTATCTCGCTATAATTTCGCTATATCTTCTATAAAGAATTCTGATAGCTTTCAACCTCTTTGAGAACAAAAAAATTTAATCTCATACAATTAACATTAAAAGAACTTAAGCAGTCATCGAAAAATTTTGATGGTATCATATACGATACGTGAAGCAATCAGATTATCCTCTCCCTGATTCTCGACTAAACAATAAAAAGAAAATAAAGTAGAAAAGGTACATATTGCGATAGAAGAAAAAAATTCCCGGTTTTTTCCCCATTCCCCGGTCCGCTAGATACCCTGGGACTCGCATACCAATAAGTTGTTTCCAATTTCAAACTGCACGTATATAAAAAAAATATTATTCTAACAGATACTACATTTTTTCGGCGATTTGGAATTTCTATAATTTACCAATATCGGAAATTTGAAATTTCTGTAATTTACTAAATTCGAAAATTTAAAGTTTCGGAATGTTTAAAATTGGTCTTACAATTTCGGTAATTTGAAATTTCTTAATTCTTATAGTTTGGTTAACTTTCACGTACGGATTATTTCAAATTCGTTAATAAACATTTTCGGTCGTTTAATTTTTTTGTCGGTAAATGGAAACATTGGAAATTTTCTATTTCGGCATTTTTCAACAGTCTGGATTTTGAATTTTCGGTAAAATGATGTCATCCCGACTCCTTTACTTAATAACGTCTTTTAAATGCAAGTGATTATTATATAAGCGTTATTACATTTTGCTGCAGATGTTTTCTTGAAAGTAGTGAACCTGATCCTTTAAAAAAATAACCGCGGAAGTTAGGCGAGCTTTATCTGAGCATGCTATGTCTAAACTGTATTCCTGAGAAAGGATCGCAGGCTGCATTTGAAATAGTTGTACGTAGAGGCCTGTGCAAGAATTGAAAGTGACGAAATTGAAAAATAAAGCATTAAAGAAAAAGCAACATCGAGTATGTTTCGTATAATTTAATGGCTACGATCGAGTATCGATTCAACGACGCTAACACATGCTAATAAATACAATGTCTTCCATACATCCAACATGACACATGCATACTAAATGACACATGGCGCGACGTGATTCGTCGCCTATGCCAATTTGAAAATTCGACTCTTCAGGAATTATGAATTGATCGATCCTATTTTCAGATTAGTTACGAGTCGCGCTACAAAAACGGAAAAAGACAAAAGTTCCTCTCTCGCGCTATCGTTAGACTAAACTAATCGTATGTACGTATGTCTATGACGGAAAAATATTACAAACTAAGTTGAGACCAACTATTATGCGTTAATTGTTCAAGTTGTTCGTTTGTTCGTTCATTTTGTCATAGAGATTCGAAGAGATTCAAAGCTGATTTTACTCGTCGCTCTTGATGAGCATAGAGGGAAGAAAATTATACAACGATGTGTCTTACTATACAAGAGAAAGCATATTTGCTTCGTGGTCAAATACCTTGTGCTGACACTTTTTCACTAGACCATTACGATGGCTTCCTTGCCACAGAATAGAAAAGGATATTGGTCGATCATCGTTTGGACAACGTCTTCCAGATACGGCCTCATCGCCTCGAATCTGCCCAAATCGTTGAACTCTATCGGTAAGAGCGTAGGCCACCAGCAAATTGCCAGATTTTTGCTATCCATACTATTTAGCTTACAATTTTCAGCCACTCTGAAAAAGAAGAAGAGGTTCAGTTTTTTAGATTAAATTTATATGAAATTTCAGGAAATTAAGGCCTCATATAGACTAGAAGGGTTACAAATATTGCAGAAGTCTCATGAAATGACAGATTTCGAAAGATTTCAAAAAGATCTAAAAAATTTCACCAAATTTTAAAGATTTCACAAAAATTTTAGAAGATTTCATAAAGATTCCAAAAATGTCAAAAGACTTTAAATGATTTCACTTCCACAAAGATTTCAAAGATTGCACAAATATTTTGAAGATTTCACGAATATTTCAAAGATTTCACCTTTTTTTTTAATTTCAAAAGATACGAAAGCTTTACAAAAGATTCGAAAGATTTTACAAATATTTCACAAACATTTCAAAGGATTTCAAGAGATTTCAAAATATCTATAAAAATTTCAACGTTTTCATGATGATTTCATAAGATTTAACAAAGAATCCAAAAATTTTAAACGACTTCACAAATATTTCAAAGATTTTACAACGATCTCACAAAGATTTTACAGATTTTACCAGATTTATCAAGATTTCATAATGAATTCAGAAGATTGCATAAGATTTAACAAAAATTTCAAGGGATTTAGCAAAGATTTCACAAATATTTCTAAGATATCAAAAGATTTCGAAGATTTACAAAAGATTTAAAAGATTTCACAACAATTTCACAACAATTTCAAAACATTTCAAGACATTTAAAAACATATCAAAAATGTTTCAAAAATTTCACAAAGATTGTTAAAGATTTCGAAAGATGTTAAATGATTTCAAAGATTCACAAAAGATTTCAAAGATTTCACAATGATTAAAAAGATATGAAAAACTTTCACTACGATTTCAAAGATTACAAAAATATTTTAAATATTTCAGAATTCAATTTTTTTTTAATTTTACAAATATTTTACACATTTCTGAAAGATTTCGAAAGATTACAAAAGATTTCGAAAGATTACAAAAGATTTCAGAAGAATTCAAAAGATGTGAAAAGATTGATCAAACATTTCAAAAGATTTTCCAAGATTTAAAAAAGTTTCAAGAGATTTTAAAGATTTCACAAAGATTCCAAAAATTGTTAACAAAGATTTCAAAATATTTCAAAAAATTTTAAACGTTTCAAAAATGTTTGAAAGATTTCAAAAGATCTCAAAAAATTTTTAAGCGGTTCAAAAATATTTGAAAGATTTCAGAATAATTCCAAAAATTTCAAAAAACTTCAAATGATTTCAAAGATTTCATAAAGACTTCGTTACAAATATTGCAGAAGTCTCATGAAATGACAGATTTCGAAAGATTTCAAAAAGATCTAAAAAATTTCACCAAATTTTAAAGATTTCACAAAAATTTTAGAAGATTTCATAAAGATTCCAAAAATGTCAAAAGACTTTAAATGATTTCACTTCCACAAAGATTTCAAAGATTGCACAAATATTTTGAAGATTTCACGAATATTTCAAAGATATCACCTTTTTTTTAATTTCAAAAGATACGAAAGATTTACAAAAGATTCGAAAGATTTTACAAATATTTCACAAACATTTCAAAAGATTTCAAGAGATTCCAAAATATCTATAAAAATGTCAACGTTTTCATAATGATTTCATAAGATTTAACAAAGAATACAAAAATTTTAAACGACTTCACAAATATTTCAAAGATTTTGAACGATTTCAAAGATTTACAATAGGAATCAAATATTTTAAAAAGATTTAACAGATTTCAGTAAAATTTCAATAGATTTATCAAAAATTTTAAAAGATTTGAAAGATTTCACACAAATTTCATAGGATTTCACAAAGATTCCAAAAATTTTAAACGATTTCACAAATATTTCAAAGATTTTAGAAAGATCTCACAAAGGTTTTACAGATTTCACAAGATTTATAAAGATTTCATAATGATTTCAGAAGATTGCATAAGATTTAACAAAATTTTCAAGAGATTTAACCAAGATTTCACAAATATTTCTAAGATATCAAAAGACTTCAAAAGATTTCGAAGATTTACAAAAGATTTGAAAGATTTCACAACAATTTCAAAAAATTTTAGGACATTTAAAAACATATCAAAAATGTTTCGAAATATGTTAAATGATTTCAAGGATTCACAAAAGATTTCAAAGATTTCACAATGATTAAAAAGATTTGAAAAACTTTCAGTGCGATTTCAAAGATTACACAAATATTTTAAATATTTCAGAATTTAAATTTTCTTTTAAAATTTTACAATTTATATTTTGCAGATCTCTGAAAGAGTTCAAAAGATTACAAAAGATTTCAGAAGAATTCAAAAGATGTGAAAAGATTTAACAAAAATTTCAAAAGATTTTCTAAGATTTACCAAAATTTCAAGAGATTTTAAAGATTTCACAAAGATTCCAAAAACTGTAAACAATTTAACAAAGATTTCAAAATACTTCAAAACATTTTAAAACGTTTCAAAAATGTTTGAAAGATTTCACACAGATTTGAAAACAATTCAAAGATTCACAAAAGATATTTAAAAATTTCAAAGAATTCTCGAATATTCCAAACAATTTCAAAAGATTTTAAAAGATTTCAAAATTTTACAAAAAATTTCAAAACACTTCACAAAGACTTTTAAAAGGTTTCAAAGATTTCACAAAGATTTTACAAAGACTACATAAAGATTTTCACAACGATTTCAAAGATTTTAGAAAGATTTCAGAAGATTTGAAACAAATTATAAAAATTTAACAAAAATCTTTAAACTTTCAAAGATTTCACAAAGATTACATAAAGATTTTCACAAAGATTTCAAAGATTTTACAAAGATTTCAGAAGATTTGAAAACAAATTATAAAAATTTAACAAAAATCTTAAAACTTTCAAAGATTTCACAAAGATTCCAAAGAGTTCAAAAGATTACAAACATTTACAGAAGATTTCAAAGATTTCATAAAGATTTTACAACAATTTCAGAAGATTTCTAAAGATTTTGCAAAAGAAAAGCATCTTTAGATACACAATTTTAACAAAATGACTTCTTTAGGAATAAAGAATACCTGCCAGTTTCACATAAAGAACTCTCAATTTTAATATTTTTTATTTTTAACAAAAAAAGTAGATCCAACGCTGTACGTATAGAAAAATACATCAAATAATAAACAATTAATTTTTTTCTTTCAGCATAAAATCCTATGGGTTTGTAAATATCTATTTCCAGAAATGAAATAAACTTTAAAGTTAGGACAAAGACTTAAAAAGCTGCTAGGCCCATTAAACATTTTTTTTTAATAAGGCTCTTCTCTCCAGGTCGGAGGATTCCATGAGTTGAAAATATTTATTTCTGAAAATTTAAACTTATCAACTTGGATCATTTTTAAATGGGGGTTACTTACAGATTTTGAAATTGGCGTAATATTAAATTTTTTAGTTTTCTGTGAATTGAAATTCTTGTAAGTTCGAAAAATTTCAATTTTCTGCCCCACTTTCTTTATTTCTACTTTATTTAATCTCATACTTAAACCTCTTCCATTTAATTTATTATAAATTGGAGAGAATTTATAATTTAAACTTTCTTCGAATAACAGAAAACTTTTAAACACCAGGATCCTTTTTATATTGTATATGAACAGGTAAAACATTTTTTGTAAATTTCGAGGTTCAGACCAGGTTTTCAGGTTTAGTACGAGAAATTCGAAATTAGATCTAATTTCACATTTCTGGTACTAATACTACTAATATACAAAACTATTACTTAATTTATTATTGATAATAAAAATAATAAAAATATCAAGCTATCAATTAAAAATAATTTAATTTCTCACGCTTTAAAGTTAAACCATTGAATTTTAAACTATTTCAATTTAAACGAGTAACTGCAAATGCTTCTAATCTGATATGAAGATTTGAATGTGCTTAATGTTCTAAACGTTCAAATAAACTAATTGGTTTATTGATTGTTTTTTTAACTATAAGGAGTGCTAAGTCCATTCACATTACAAATAATATGGAAATGTCTACACGTACCGAAAAAAGGGGCTATTTGTACTAAAATTTCGGCACAAATAGTCTCTTTTCCAGCTCACCCTATTCTTTAAAAACCTTTGCAATCTTATAAATCTTTGAAATTATTTTTGGAGTCTTTGAAATCTTTTTTGAAACTTCGATTTAAACTTTGAAATATTTGTGAAATCTTCGCGAAATCATTGAAATCTTTGTGATATCTTTAACATATTTTGAAACTTGTAAAATCATTTGAAATCTTTGAACTCTTTTGAAATAATTGGAATCTTTTGAAATCTTCTAAAATATTCTGAAATATTTTGAAACCTTTTTGCAATTTTGTGTACTGTAATGCCTATTTTTATTAATTTTTAGTTAGAATATTCAATTAATTTTGAATACTTAACACTTAAAATTACTAAACTATCAAGAATGTATAATTAAAATGTGAAATTTTTAATAATAGAATTTGAAATTATGCGAATTGGAACCTTTTCTACTTGAAAAAATAATCAACTACTGCAATTTGAAAAAATGTTTCAGAACCTTGAAAGATTCATGCAATTACAATTGTTCACTTTCAAAATCTATTACATTAAAATGGGACAATTTTTTATGATTTGAATTTCAATTCTGAAAAAAAACGGAAAAAGTAATATTAAAAAAAGGCACACGACCCAAGGCCTGGAAAACAGTAGTTCAACTCACTTGACAAAATGTTGAAAAATGAATTTGAGAACCTCGAAGTTGACTGGATTCAATTTACTCAGCATTTGCCGCAGAGCTAGCAGTCTACAACTCCTATCTGTAAGTGCATAATTTAAAAGCATTAATAATCAATTCTGCGAAAGGTGGAGAAGACGAATTAAAATTTAAGTTCCTATTTACCTTCCATATTCATGCACGTAGATGACGTCGATGTGTTAGTTCCACGTGCTCCTGAAATGTCTTCCAATTGGGACATGCGTTCCTTGTCGATAAGCGGAGGTAATCTCTTCGAGAAGAAATCTTTAAGAGCTGTTGCAACAGCGTTTACAGGAATGTCCAGTGAATGTATGTCCACGTTGCCATCTTGAAATTAACAATCAGAGATTTGTAATGAAATTTTAAATTTAAATACCAGGGATCAGAGCGGTTCAGTAGTTCAATTTTAGGTAAAAAAAGGAATTTTTCCCGGAAAAAAGGGATTGATAGGAGATTTAATTTATAGTTAAAATCTTTTTATATCATATGGATATATCATAAATATTGAACGAGAAAGTGCCCTCTAACAGTAGCGCCTTTTCTTTAGAAAGTTTTCTAGTCATTTTTGTGTTTCGAAATTTTTTTCAGCCAGCTTTGAAAAATCTTTTGAACACTTCAGAACTTTCTACTGATAATAAAGAGGATCAATAATTGAAAAATAGATAAAGAACAGAATTGAAAAATGCAAATGTTTAAATTTTTTAAATGTATTTTTGTCAGTACATGAAATTTGTTTCCTTATTCTCATCAATTTTTTTAGTTTATTCTTTTCAGTACAAAATCCTGAGATGTTAGAAGTACTTTTCTAAGTAAGCTAGAAAGAAATAATTTGAAAACACACAAAAATGGTATTTGAAAAACCTAATTTTTCTGTTTTTGTTTCCTTAAACGTTTAAATTTGTTTCTATTGTGTTTTTTGTAGCAGTTAAAATCTCTCAGATGTTCAAACTATTTTTAATGTCACCTAAACAAAAGATTGCAGTATAGAAAAACCAGAAATTAATAATCATTATTTACGAAAATAATAAAATTATGAAGATAATAATATTTTAAAATACGTATTTTGCTAACATGTAAAACCAAGCCATATAACAATCAACTCCAAATTAATTATACTTTATTAGAGGGACCTAATATACGCTACTTTTTACATATTATTATCGATTTCCATCATTTTATTTCTACAACCATAACTGACTTACTTTTTTCTGATATGAAATTTTACGTATTTTATTACATATTCTAAAAGTATAAAAAATTAGTCAAAATTCCTACTTATTTATAACAGGCTTCATAGCTTTTCCCCTCTTTTCCCTTTTTTTTTCTTTCGTTTTTCCACTTCATTGCGAACTGAATTAACAAAACCCAATAAGGGAATCCAACTGATTTCGGTTGAAAAAGTCTACAATTATATTCTTGGTTGAAAATTCAACTATTTTAATAGAAAACTTAACTGTTTTGTAAAAAACGCATCTCTTTGCCTTAAAATTCAACAATCAGGTTGCAGTTTTTTTCTTTCATGACTAAAAACATCTTTTTTGGTTGATAAATCCAACTATTTTAATGAAAATTCGTCTTTTTGTTTAAAAATTCAAATGTTTGGTTTTTTTTATTTAAAATTAAAATCTTTTTTGGTTGAAACATCAACTATTACATTTTGTGTGAGAATTCATCTTTGTTACAAATTGTATTAATTGGTTAAAAAGTTAATTATTTTGTTAAAAATTCAACAATTTTGTTGAAAAGTCATCCCTTTTCGTTACAAATTTAACTGATTTGTTGAAAATTCATCTTTTTGGGTTAGAAATTGAACAATTTGGTAGAAAATTCAACTATTTTGTAGAAAATTAACTTTTTGTTAAAAATTCATAATATCGGGTTAAAAGTTAAGCTAATTTGATGAAAATTCGTCTTTTTGGTTTGAAAATTGATCTCTTCTAGTATTAATTTAACCTTTTTTGGTTAACAATGCAACTTTTTGGTTAAAAATTAATCTATTTTGGTTAAAGATTTAACTACTTTGATTAAAATTTCGACTTTATTGGATGAATTCAACTATTTTTAATTTAAAATTTGAATCTTCTTTGATTGTGACATAAAGAATTACATTTTTTGTTAAGAAGTCATGTGTTTTAGTCAAAAATTGTATTAATTGGTTAAAATTCAATTAATTTTATGCAAATTCAACAATTTTATTAAAAAGTCATCTCTTTTGGTTGAAAATTCGCCGTTTTGGGTTGAAAATTCAACAATTTGTTTTAAAATTGAAATATTTGGTTTAAAATTTACTTTTTTTTTTAAATTCATACTTTCGGGTTAAAAATTCAACTGTTTTGTAGAAAATTCATATTGTTGGCTGTAATATTTAATAATTAGCTAAAAAAAATTTTTCTTTCTTAACTGAAAACAATTTTTGGTTGAAAAATCCACTATTTTGTTGAAAATTCATCGGTTTTCGTTGAATTCAACAGTTCCTTATTTCAATTTAAAATCGCTTTTGGTTGAAATATCAACTATTACATTTTTCGTTGAAAATTCAACTACTCGGTTAAAAGTTAAACTAATTTGTTAAAAATTCATCTTTTTGGTTGAAAATTCTACTATTGTGTTAAAAATCCATCGATTTTGTTGAAAATGCAATATTTTTACGTGAAATATTGGGAATTGGAATGCAGGAATGCATTTAATTGAAATTTAATATTAGTACCTACATTAATTTTATTTAAAAAAAGGTATTCCCCTATTTTCGTAAAAAATCTCCTTATTGCCCCTGTTTTTAAAGCATTTTGGCCTGTGAAGTCTTGTTACCTCTATAAAGATGCCTTTGACTTGCAACTACAGAATTGATTTATCTTTCGGGCTTAGTTGAATCCTTTGCAGTTTCTTTCTGTCAACGACCTCCTTCAAATCTACTAAATTATCAAATAAATCATTCAAAAAATATTTGAAATTGGTACCATAAAAAAGAGTCCCTTTTAAAGCATCTTGTTTTCTAATATCTTGAAGTTCTATTTTTAATTCTTTAAAAAATGAATCAAAATCTTGTAAAAAAAAGGGGGGAAACGGGGAAAATTGGGTCAAGATTCTCGACTTTGTGTATTTTAGAGGATATTTCAAATTTAAGGGGTGAAAAGGGGACAACGGGGGGAAAAGAGGGATTTTGTAAAAAAAGGGACGGACTGTGATCCTTGAAATAAAAAATAAGAATCAAGATTCTTTTCACTGACCGTCATCGAACTTTTGAAAGAGAAGTTCAACATGTGCCCGATTTCCAGGCACCCTGTAAATCCCCTCTGAATCAAGTCCCTCATCTTCAATGAAACGCACACATTTTTCCAGAAAAAGAGGTATTCGATTAGTCTCGCTTTGAGCAAAATCTTCTATCAAAGATTGTGGTTGCATCTGTCCCGAAATATTCATTCCACTCGAGCCTTTGTTCTGCTTCATTTTCTCCTGCTTCTTCTTCTCTCTTTCCCTCTCTTTTTCAGCGTGCTTCTTCAGTTTCTCTTCTTTCAATCTACGTTTCTCCAGCTTCTCATCTTCCTTCGCCTTCTGCTTGTCTCTCTTCCTGGTCAATTTATCTCCATCTTTTCCCTTCGTCAGAATACCAAACTGGATTTCAAAATAAAAAATATATTTAAACACCTTTCTCGAAACAGAGGCAAAATTTTATATTAAAGGTTTCTTATACTTACACTAGGAGAATTGATTTCCCTCGGAGACGAGACATCAACGCTAGACTCATCATCTGGCATGTTCCCAAAGTTATTGTCACCTCTTTGCTTGGCTGAAAGGATAAATTTCATTGAAACCATGAATCTACTTTTACGTCTAGTAAAATCTAATCACGAATTATTACACTTACAATGTGTAGAAAACATATCGTGTGTCATATGTTTTAAATTAAATGGATGCTGCAATGTAGCTGCTAAATGTTGATGCGGGATGGAGTTTCCAAATCTCTTTTGAAGATGCGTCGCAGCTTGTATGTACTGCTTCGACCTGGTTCTGGAATTGTGCTCCGGGTCGCTCGATTCCGAGGAATCTGGAGTTTCGCTCGAAACTTTAAAAACAGATTAATCAAAACGAGTGCTTTCAGAAAATAGACAGGGTTGCTACAAAACCCCAATTTCGAAATTCCCTGACATTCCCCTGAAAAATCTTTCATTTTCCCTGATCGTTCGAGATCAATAATGTTAATGTAAAAAAAATTATTGTTTCTAAATGTATTTTAATCCCTTTTAGTGACAACAGTAATACACAACTTTATAAGGGGTCATCCACAAATTACATAAGACATACGTAAAATACATGAATTTTCCAGCAAATAGTTGAGTTTTCAACTCAAAACATAAATTTTGAACCAAAAATGGAAGAATTAATTTTCAGTTAAAACAATTTTCAACCAAGAAAAAAAGAATTGCCAACAAAATAGTCCAATTTTCAACCAGTGATAAATCTTCGATAAACACACATGAATTCTCAAGGAAAAGTGTAATAGTTGGTATTTACACCAAAAAATATTGTAATTTTCAATCGAAAACAGTTAAATTAAACCAAAAAATTAGAATTTTGAACAAAAGAGTTTAATTGTCGACCAAAAACAAATTTTCGGTCATGTAAGAAAAAAAATCTTATCCAAAATGTTGAATTTTCAAGCCAAAAACAAGAATTTCCTGCAAAACAGTTGAGTTTTCAAACCGAAAATATAAATTTTTTTATGAAAAAAGATGAATTTTGAACCCAAATGTAAACTATCTACAAAAATAATTGAATTTTCAACCCAAAAAAGATGAGTTTTTAACCAAATAAATTAATTTTCAACTAAAAAAGATAAATTTCGAAGCAAAAATGAAATAGTTACATTTTCAATTTAAAAAAATTATTTCTAATAAAAAAAGCGAATTTTCAAACAAAATAGTTCAGTTTTCAACCCAAATGATGAATTTTGTACCAAAAAAGACACAATACATGGGTTTCCACTAAAAATTATAAATTTTCACCCAAAAATAGAATAGCTAAAATGTTAGAAAAATAAATTTCTAACAAAAAAACACAAATTTTCAACGAAATAGTTAAGTTTTCACACAAGAATGAATTTTTAACCAAAAATAGAACCCAGTGGTCACAAAACCATGAAGATCCCAAGAACGACCTTGGGACATTCCTTGGACGTCCAATGTCGGTCCAATCAACGTCTCTAAGACGTCCAATGTCCTAAAGATGTCCTAAGGACGTGTTAAAGACATAGGACGTTCTCAGGACATATTTCGTACTAGCATTAGACGTCTTAAGAGCATCCCTAGGATGTCCAAGACATGTTCCAAAAGACGTCTTAGGAATGTCCCGAAGACGTCTCCAGGACATCCTTAATTTTGTTTGCCCACTGGGAATAGTTAAATTTTCAGTAACAAAATCAACTTTTAACCAAATGAAATAAATTGTCAATGAAAGAGTTAAATTTTTAACCATACAGATCAATTTTCAACAAAAAATGGAATAGGTAGGTAAATTTTGAGTTAAAAATGAATTTTTAGCTAAAGTGATGAATCTTCAACAACAAAAAATGAATTTTTACCAAACACATAGTTGAATTTTAAACGCAAAAGATTAGTTTTATACCAAAAAATACAAATTTTCAACAAAATACATCAATTTTAAACTAAAAAAGATACATTTTCAACCAAAAATAACATACTTAACTTTTAAAACAAAAAAAAACGAATTTTCAACAGGATAAAATAAATTTTCAACTTAAAAAAGAATAGTTACATTTTTATTAACAAAATTAATGCTCAAACAAATAAAATAAGTTTGCAACCAAACAGATAAATTTTTGATAAAAAATGGAATAATTGAGGGGTTACATGTAATAACCGGTTATAGAATTCTAGCGCACCGTTTTGTTGACCCCTGAGATCTTGTAAAAAATGTTTCAAATTTTAATTTTGAAAACATACAGTTGAATAGGAATTTTAATTTCGCATCTCTTTACCCTCATGAAAAAAATTGTAGCTCTCGTAATTTTCGAAATAAACAGAAAAAACTATTTTTTCACCAAACCAAAATTTAATAATTTTTTTTTTCAACTCGCGCTCAGTCATTCAATTTTGAGAATTTCGTGATAAAATTTACATCGATTACGCTTTGCACTGTTCTTAGGGTAATGATGTATGTTAAAAGTTCGAATATTTATATAAAATACAGATAATAATTTTTTTTGTAACGTTGTAAAAATTGGACAGTGATACTTTCCAGCGTTTGGAGAGTCGAGCGAATTTTAAACAAGCTAAAAGTTCCAGCGGGAAAGTTGTTCAAAAAGGAATAAAGAAGTTTTCTGGAAAATATTACTTCGATTGATTTAGCGGTTGAAAAGCAGTCTGCGCTCGGGCAATCAAGTGCGACTGGTGGCAGCTCGTTGAAAGTACACAATGAAAATTAAATAAGTACTAAAAAATGATGTTTTCTATCAATATATTATTAATATTAATATAATTAAATTTATATTAGATGTAATACATATTGTAAATTGAAAATAATAAACGGTGGTCCAAATTTATACAAGTGAAAATTCGACTTTCGATATTTGGTGATCTATCCGCCCTAATTTTTCGTTTACCGGAAAAAGAAATTCAGCATTTTTTTCAAACGGGTCGACATTAACCCGCACTCCCACGCTTTTGAAATCAACATGTGGTTTTAAATGGAAAAAGCTCGGTTTTCGAAAAAATGGAGAAAAGAAGTACTTCTTATCAACTTTTTGTAAATTAAAGTTAAGTCACCGCTTAAGAAATTTTCAAGAATAATATTTTCTATTTTAGATATTTACTAATAACTTAAACAATTTTTATTTGTTTAAAACATTTTCCCCCTGTAAATCATAAAAAGTTAATATTTTCTAGGGTTAATGACATAAACGAATGTTGAGTGTTAGATTGTTTAAATAATTGCAACCTGTCTTTCACGAAAAATATCACTATTAAAATTCATTACCTGCGACAATAAATAAAGCAAATAATAAATTTTAACGATTTATAAAATGAAAAAATAGTTTTTGCCAAATATCCTAAACAAAGAAATATTGCTTTTACCATTTGTTACTTCCAGAAAATACTAAATTTTCACGATTTGGTGGAAAAAAATTATACAAATAGAAATTGTTTGAACAATTGGAAAATATGTTACACAAAAAATAGTACTCTTGAAATTTATCAACTTTATCATTCATCGCGAAAAATAATATCTTTTCACGATTTAGTGGGAAAAATATTGTTTAAATAAACAATAATTGTTTAAACAATTTAAAAATTAGTTTAAAGATACTTGTAAACTTATCACTCTTATCGTGTAAAAATAATTCATGTTGAAAGAGTTCTAAAAATACCGTCTTTAGTATGAATTTTACATAAAACTATTTGGCATTTTTCTGGGCTTTTTCCAAGCACAATACGAGGAGGTTGGGGGAATAAAAATAAAAATTTATTGAGGAAACATAGTATTAAATTAGCTTAAAAAGTAAAGTCAAATATATTGATAAGAAATCATCATTTTTTAGTACTTATTTAATTTTCATTGTGTGAAAAGTAAAACAATCATAGTTTTTTAACCGCTAAATCAATCGAAGTAATATTTTCCAAAAAACTTCTGTATTCCTTTTTGAACAACTTGCCCGCTGGAACTTTTAGCTTGCCTAACATTCGCTCGACTCCCCAAACGCTGGAAAGTATCACTGTCCAATTTTTACAACGTTACGAAAAAAAATTATTATCTTTATTTTATATAACTATTTGAACTATTAACATACACCATTACCCTAAGAACAGTGCAAAGCGTAATCGCTGCAAATTTGATTTCGAAATTCTCAAAATTGAGTGACTGAGCGCGAGCTGAAGTCAACAAACGAATTAAATTTTGGTTTGGTGTAAAAATAGTTTTTTCTATTAATTTCGAAAACTACAAGAGCTACAATTTTTTATGAGGAAAAAAGATGCGTCATTAAATTTCCTATTTAAATACATGTTTTCAAGATTAAAACTTGAAACATTTTTTATAAGCTCTCAGGGGCCAACAAAACTGTGCGCTAGAATTCTATAACCGGTTATTGCATGTAACTCCTCAATTAAATTTTCAGTTAAAAAAATTGATTATCACTAAAAAAAACTAATTTTCAACCTAACAAATGAATTTTCAACCAAAAAGATACAGTTTCAACCAAGAAGATTATTTGTGTACCAAAAAGATGAATTTTTAACAAAATACATGAACTTTCCACCAAATATTTCAATTTCGATAGTAATCTTCAACCTAACAGTTACATTTTTAACCAAAGAAATGAATTTTCAACTAAAAAGGTGAATTAGTGACCAAGAATATAATATTCTTCCACAAAAGACGAAATATCAATAAAATACAGGAATGTTCAACAGAAGAATATAAATTTTCAACCAAAGATGGAATAGTTAAATTTTCAGTTAAAAAAATAAGTTTTCAAACAAAAAAAAATGTCAACACAATAGTTCAATTTCGAAAAAGGCTTTTCAACTAAAATGATGAATCAGTACACAAAAAAATTAATTTTTAACAAAGCAGGTTAACTGTTAACCAAGTAGTGGAATTTTCACCAAAAAATAGTAATTCTTAACGAAAAATGTGACAGTTAATATTTCAACCAAAAAATATTTTAATTTTTAACCGAAACAGTTGAATTTAACCACAAAAGGCGAATTTTCAACCAAACGGTTGAATGTTCAATGAAAAAGAATGAGTTTTAAAGAAAATGGTTGAATTTTCAAGAAAATGATCAAATTAACGTAAACTTCAGTTTATCGAAAATTCCCTGATTCTGTCAGGTTCTTCCCTGATATTCCCTGAGTAGCAACCCTGACAAAACAATGATAATTTTTTGAAACACTATAAACTCACCTCTCTCGTTTGGATCAACCCTCCAGCTCTTGTCTTCCTTCACTCCATAATTCAAGCCAATAATACCGTCGCCGCTTTTCATGCTCGCCAGCGATGGAACCTTGGGGGTCGCAACTGGAATCGCAGTTCGCTTTTTACGTATTCTCTTGTGAGCAGGAGCTTTCTTATTAGCAACTCCACGCAAATCAGCTATCGTTTCCAAGGAACTCCATTCAGAATCTGACTCGCTATATGCTGTAAAGAAAAAAACGCACCGTTTATAAATAAAAGAGCGGGTTTTTAATTGCGGAAGAAAATTCTCACTCTACGTACATGGATGTCCCTTTTTCCGCCTGTATCGCAATTTCGACTTGTTGTTCCCAATCGAATCCTGCACTAGAGTGTACATGTAGTCTCCGTCGTAAGAGTACAAATTTGGAACCACATCTTTCACCTGGGCGTATTCTGAACCCAGATCTACCAACTCGGGCGTCGCAAGTGGAGCGTGACCCAACATTTTCGACCCGTGCTCCTCTTTCTCGCCTATTGTCATCCTCGCGATAGCGTCTGTTACATTTGAAAAGTCTTTCAAGTTTATCTTTCCCGGTTGTTTCAGAGTCTGGCTGTTTCCTTTTGGACGTGGCTTCGTTTGTGATATATGTCGCCGACCAGTTGTAAAGGCCCGATGGGAATAACTGTTCTGGTGGCTGTCCTGATTCATGAAGGTATCTTTCACCCAACCTAAAGATCAAATCATAAAATAAGTTTCAGAACAAAACGAGGACTTGGCCACTCCACTTTTATGTCTACAATTACACCAAAATTTCAGAGATTTCTAAAGATTTTACAAAAATTTCAAAAGATTTCGCAAAGATTCTAAAGATTTCAGAGGATTTGAAAAGATTAAAAAAAATTTCACAACAATTTCAAAGATTTTCAAATATTTCAAAGATTTTACAAAGATTTTAGAAGGTTTCAGACATTTAAAAAGACTTAACAAACATTTCAAAAGATTTTAAAAACTTGCAAAAGATTTCAAAACATTTCCAAAATCTTTCAAAGATTTCACATAGAATTTAAAGATTTCAAAATATGTTACAAAGCTTTTAGAAGATTTAACAAAGATTTCAAACGAGTCCACAAATATTTCAATGATTTCAAAAGATTTTAACAGATTTAAAAAATATTTCAAGATATTTTAAAGATTTCACAAAAATTTTTAACGATTTTACAAATATTTCAAAGATTTTAAACGATTTCAAAGATATACAAAAGATTTCAAAGATTTAGAAAAAACTTTAGAAGACTTCACAAAGATTCTAAAGGTTTCCAAAAATGTCGCGAAGATTTCCAAGATTACACAAATATTTCAATAATTTCAAAGATTTAATCAAGATTTTACAAATATTTTTAAGAATTCGTAAATATTTCAGAAGTTTTCAAAAGAATTTTCAACATTTAACACAAATTTTCAAAAAATTCAAAATATTTCAGAATTTTACAGCAATTTCAAACGATTTCACAAATATTTCAAAGATTTCAAAATATTTCCAAAGATTTCACAAAGATTTTACAGAAATTTCATAATTTTTTTTACAAAAATTGCAGAAAATTTCAAGATTTCTAAAAAATGTACAATAATTGTACAAAGATTTGAAAGATTCCAGAAAATCGCAAAAGACTTCTAAAGATTTAACAAAAATTTCAAAAGATATAACAAAACTTTCAACAGATTTTTAAAAATTTCAAATATTTAAAAAAATTTCAGAAATTTTGCAAGATACCACAAAGATTTTAGAACATTCAAAAGATTTCAAAAGAGTTTAAAGGACTTCAAAGGTTCACAAAAGATTTCACAAAGATTTTAGAAGATTTCACAATTCCAAATATTTCAAAACATTTCACAAAGATTGCAAGGATTTCAAAAGATTTGAAAAAAATGTTACAAATATTTCAGAAGACTGGAGAAATATTTCAATGATTTCAAGGACTTTGAAAAGATTTGATACAGATTTTACAAAGAATGAACAAAAACTTAAAAGATTAGAGAAGATTTCTAAAGATTGGACAAAAATTTCATAAGATTTAAGACTTAAAATAATTCCAAAAAATTAAAAGAATTGAGAGTTACAAAAATTTCAATAGATTTCAAATATTGACCGCGCATACGGGTACCGAAATTTCGGTACAAATAGCCGGGTTTTTCGGTACAAATAACCGGATTTTTTCGGTACCTATAGACACTTCCCTAAATATTTCACAAAATGTTACAAGATTTCAGAAGGTTTCAGAAGATTCAGAAAATTTCACAGATTCCAAAAATTATACTATTATTTCCAAGATTTACAAAATCTTTGAGAAGATTTCACAAAGATTCCAATGATTTCAAAAGATTTAGAAAGATTTTAAAAAATGTTACAAAAATTTCAGAACATTTCACCAGAATTCCAAAAACTTCAAAATATTTCAAAAGATCTTAAAAGATTTCAAAGATTTTATAAATATTTTACAAATATTTAACGAAGATTTAAAAGATTTCAGAAGATTACAAAATGTTTCTAAAGATATACAAAAAATTTCAATGATTTCAAAGGATTTCAAAAGATTTGAAATTTTTTTACAAAAATGTCAGAAGATTTCACCATAACTCCAAAGGCTTTAAAAGATATTAAAAGATTTCAACGATTTACCAAAAATTTCATAAGATTACAAAAGATTTCTGAAGATTTATCAAAAATTTCAAAAGATTTTAAAGATTTACGATAATTTCAAGATTTCACAAAGATTCCAAAAATTTTAAACGATTTCTCAAACATTTCAAAGATTTCAAAGTTTTGTAAAAGATTTCAAAGATTACAAAAATATTTGAAAGATTCCACGAAGACTTTTGAAGATAACAAAAATTTGAAAAGGTTTAGCAATTATTTTAAAACATTTCAAAACATTTCAAAGATTTGACAAAGATTTTACAGGATTTCAAAGATTTACAAGAGATTTTAAAAATGTCGCAAAGATTTCAAGAGATTTCAAGAGTGAACTCATCGGAACAAAAATATTTTTAATTTTGCAGTTCTTTCGCTTTTAAATATATATTATAGAGTATAAAAAAGAAGGTTACCTGGAAGCTTATTCGTCCTTTGCATATGCTCCCTGTCTCTCTCTTCTCGGTGGAAATCCACCTGACTGTAAATATCGCTATCATCGCTGGGCGTTGCTCTACGACCAAAGTGTTCATTCAACCCTGTCTCACCGAGTTCCCCATCAGGTGTCAATTGCTCGTAGGACTCGGATCCGCTCCTGAAAGTGACGGACATACTGCTTCGAGTTAGATTTTTAAGTCAAATAATAAAGAATTTCAAAAAACTTAATATTCACGGAGGACAACAAATTTTTCCAAGAGAGCTTACCCATCATCTGGTGTTTGAAGATGATAACTCTCGTGACGAGGAGGTGGCATCGGATGCAGCGCAGAATATTCCAATGTCCCTTCACCACTGTCGTTCAAATTACCCGGCTCTTCCATATTAAAAGCCTGCTCGATTTCTGGCTTTTTCTCCCACACTTCTTTGAAAAATGGTGTGTAGAAAGCAGCTGGAATTATATCAAAATTAATAATTAGTCTATAAACTAAGCTTTCCTTAAATTATAACAGGGTGTCTACTGAAATTCTGAAAAAAAAATCCCTGACAAATCCAGGATTTTTCCAGGTATCTCTAGATTTTTCCAGGTATACCTTTTTAATTTCAATTTTTAATTCAAGTTTTAGGTATTGCATTTTTTTAAACAATTCTGACCCTAGAACCTTTCGAAGAATTACATAATACTTGAATAAATTGAACAGATTTTTCACGAAAATAGGGGAAGAAATTCTTGTAAGTAAAATTAATGTGAGTACTATATTTAATTCAATTTTAAACGTTTTAAATTCCTAACATTTCAAGTAAAAATACCGCATTATCAAACAAATAGATGAGTTTTCAGCAGAAAAGATCAATTTTCAACCAAATAGTTAAATTTTCAATCAAAGACATGAAGTTTCAACTAAAACGTTCATTATTCAACAAAAAAGGCTGAATTTTTAATAAATTAATTCAACATTTAACCAAGTAGTAGATTTAACAAAATAACAATTGATATTTCACCCCAAATATATTTTTATTTTAAACCAAAAAAAAAATAGTTGAATTAAAAAAAAAGACGAATTTTTCACAAAAGAATTGAATCTTCAACCTAGAAAGATTTTCCAGTAGAAAAACAAAGTTTCAACTAAATTGCTGAATTTTTAGGCCAAAAAGACAAATAGCTCAGTTGTTTATCAGATTGTTGAATTTTCAAGTCAGAAAGAAGAATTTTTTACAAAACAGTTGAATTTTCAACCCGAAAATATGGATTTTCATCGAAAAAATTAATTTTCAACCAAACTTTCTACAAACCAAATTTTTAAGTACATTTAAAAAAAACTCCCTGATTTTTCCCTGACCAACAAAATTCCCAGACGTTTTCAGGTTTTCCAGGCGAGTAGACACCCTTTATAATATATTTGCTGGATTTTATGAAGGAAATTTGATATAAGAAGATAATTAACGTACTTTTCTGTTGGCAACTGGAAGAAGAGGTCATAAAGTGAGCCTGAAGTCTATCCGCCGTGGCATTTCCTTCCGTGATGAGTAAATGACTTAGGTCGCTGCTAAAAAAGGCATTCGCCCCGCCAGTGTCCGTCACTGCCATTATTTGGATCGGCAAATTTGGTATATTCATAGAAAAGGCGCTGAAATTGAAAATATTGGTTAGAAACTTGATTGCATTATAAAGCACGAGTTACCAAATAGGGGCGTTTAGGAGAAGCAAAACTTTTGATAAAAGAAGAGTTTAAATTTTGATCTACGAAATTCTTGGAAATTAAAAAACCCATCAAATTTGGGCAACACACACTTAAATGTCTCCTCACAAATTTAAAAAAAAAAGAGAAAATAAAAAGAAAGCAACCTCCAAATCCTCTTCCTTCTTTTTCTCTCTCCTCTTGGTTTCTTTAATTTTCAAGAATTTCGTAGTTAAACTTGGTAATTGTTTACTATGATGACTTTTCCGAATTTTTTAGAGTAAATATGGTTTAAAACCTTTGGAAAATCTTCTTTTTAATTCAGAAGTAAGATACCAGTCGGGAAGACGATGCAAGTTTGATATTTTCCCCAAAAACACACCAAAACATTTTTAATTAAAGTTCTGCAAAAAATCACGTTTATAACTAATTCTATCTACATTCTATTAAAACCACTTATACTAACGCATTTTGAATTGCTGATTACAAATATGACCATGAAAATATTCGCAAATTACATTTTTAATGCAATTAAAAAAATTGGTCATTTGGTTGCCAAAAATAGCAATTACAAGTCATTTTTCACCTGGAAAAGAGTTAGGGTGAGACTGAACTCACCCTTCTCCTTTTCCAGGTATCCTTTTAGAAATAAAATAAAAAAGTTTGTATAAACATTCATTATTTATCAGTGAAACATTAATAAAATCTTCAATCGATTCATATTTCTTTCTATATAATATATTCCTTCGTATTTTCTCAGGTTTTCTTATATCGCTCTACTTTTTTAAACATAACAAAATGTTTTACTTGAAAAAAATTATATATTTGTTTGCAATCTTAATAAAAGTTCAATAATATTATTTACAAAATTAGTAAGAAGAAGCGTGTGGTACAGAACCAATAACTTCAAATATTTTGTTAAGTCTCTCGTTGTGGTTACCGAATTTCTTAAAAAAAAAAAAAACCAATAGAGAGAAAAACTAGATTTTTTTGTAATCAATAATAAATCTACATTTTTTCAATGATTTAATGCATACATTAAACTGACTTTCCTAATACAATTCCGTTAAAAAATGGGGAAGATGAAACAAATCAATTATACAAAAGTTTTTTGGTCTCCCCCGACTGATACTTCACTTTTGGACTAGAAAGAAAATTTTCCAAAAGGTTTTAAACCATTTAATATAAATTTTGGAAAAGTGATCAAAGTAAACAATTATCTTAATTTTAATATTGGACCTTACAGCGGAATTTAAATTATGGTTTATTCTGTTAATTTCTCAAATTTGTAACATTTTTATATTTATATTTTTTTAAGTTTTATTTATTTTTATACTTTCTAAATTTATTCAATTTATTAAATTAGTATTTCTTAAATTCATGTACATTTTCTTGATTATTTCACACAATTAAAAATAGTTTTATTCCTGTAAATATTTAAATTAGATTACCATGCTATTAGTTCTACATAATATAATTATTCGATATAGCAATGCAATACTTTTCCCAAAAAAAACTTGTGATAATAATTACAATTGAACGGTGGCATTACAGAACTAGATAACGAGCATTTTTTACGAAAATGGGTTTATTCAATACGAAATTCTTAAAAAATCAAATACACGTTGTGGTAAAAATATTTGTTCGAATTCGCATTTTTAAATACAGAAATAAAAAATTTAAAAAAATTAAATTTTAGTTAAAATTTTAGTTTAGTATTTGAGCGTAGTAATAATTTTTTTCTCTCCTTCAGCATTCTCTCTTTCTCTCCTTGAAATTTACAGATTTTCACGCGAAAAATTAAACTGTTTCAATTCGAAAGCCTTAACAGTTAAACAAATGTAAACGCCCGATTGAAATTGTATATATTATTTTCAATTTAAAAAAATTTTCAAATGAACAGATTCCTAATTAAACGTTTACATAAAACTTCAAATCTATTGAAATATCGTTTCAGTCTAAAATATTCCTAACCCATTCAATTTGAAATTTTGTAATACAAGAAAATAAGGACAATTTTTGTATATTTAGCAGGTTTTGAATGTTCATTTAAAGTGCGCAATTATAAATCAAATATTCTAGATTAAACCATTTGAAACTGAATTGTTTGGAATAAAAAGCCTTGAATCGTTGAAATTTCAGAGTGCTAAATTTTGACTTTAAATGTTACAATTCAAATAATTTTTAATTTGTGAGTGAAAGTTTTCAATTTTGATTTACAAATAACAACTGAACAATTATTAATTTGAAACAATTTCAAGTTAATTAATTAAATAATTTAAAGTATAATTTAAAAAGTGTTCAGTTTAAACAAATTGTAATCGTTCAATTTTTAATTTTTCTAACTTGAAATTGCTTGAAATAATATTATTAAAAAATATATATATTAATTTTAACCTGAATTCTTTGAATGGTTCAATTTATAAAAATTTAACGAATTTTTTTTTTCAATTTGCAAGTGAGAAGTGTTGAAAGCTTCCATTTTATACCTGTAAATTATTGAGCGTTTGAATAAAAAATTTCGAAATTAAAATTTTCTTAAGCTTCAATTTTAAAAGTTTAAAATACATTTTTAAATATAGCTCGGGAGGCTGGTAATTTACTTCAGTACAAATGTTCTGTTATATAAAACTTGTTTTTTAACAAATCGGGGCTCGAGCACAAATCGAAATAGCCGGAAAAAGTGTCTCAAAAGAGCGCTGAAAATAAAGAAAAATTTCGAAATTTCTCGGTATAAATTTCGGCTATTAACATCCATTTATTCGCTAATAAGTTGCTGATGATAGTTTTTTTATGTCAATGTTGATTTTCCTTTTATTTCATACAAGTGCTTTATTCAATATTTTATATGTATGTATTGAAAGACAAATATTTTACGATCTTAAACACCTTCCTGTTTTAACATTATTTTAAAAATACTCTTAAAATAATAAATTAGTTTTCGTGTCATATAAATATTAACTATATTTTCTTTAACACCAAAATATTACAAAACCATACAAATAGTTCTACTTTCTAAATATTTAAAAAATATTTTTTAAGCAATAAAATACTGTATGGGTTGAGGAAATGATAAAAATATTTAAATGCATCTGACTACATCACAAAAATTGACCATTTTACAAAATTCGTATCGAAAATCTATCCAATATCAAAAAGTTTACACCTATTGCCAAACACTTTACCCATTTACAAATAATTCCCTGTTTTAAATCAATGTGTCCACTTTACGAATATTACGAATATTATTGATCTTTTTCAGTTTAAACATTTAACTATTTAGTTAAAAAAAATTAGCATCGTAAAAGATATAAACTAAAAATTAATCAAATTAAAGTTGGACTAGCATCACATCCTTTGTTCAAACTATTTAGTAGAACATTTATGTAATTTGTTTAAAAATTCGTCTTTCCGGTAGAAAATTAATCTTCTTGGTTGAAAATTCAACTACTCGGTTAAAAATTTATGTATTTTATTGAGAATTCATCTTTTTTAGTACAAAATTAATCTTCTGTGTTGAAAATTCATCTTTTTGGTTCAAATTTTATATTTTACTTTATATTTTATTTTATATTTTATTTTATATTTTATTTTATATTTTA
>CAKNYM010053032.1:389568-406666 GCA_932195095.1 Andricus curvator
TTTATATTTTATTTTATATTTTATTTTATATTTTATTTTATATTTTATTTACTATCTGTTTGAAATTACAACTGTTTGATTAACAATTAATCTGTTTTGGTTGAGGATTCAAATATTTTGTTGTAAATTTCTCCTTTTTGGTTCAAATGAACTGTTTTTTATTTAAAATTAAAAAATTTTCTTGATTAACATATGAAATAATACATTTTTTGTTGAGAATTCATTCCCTTTCGTTAAACGGTGAGCGTTATATCATGACGATCTTTTGTCATAGTTCAATTAAAATATCACAAATAATGTCCATACAATTTTAAAGGATCTACATCGGTAATTAAAACAATAAAAAAAGAAAAATGATACAATTCCGAGTTTTTAATAGATTCTCTAGAGAATAATGGAGAAAATAGATAAATAGGAGTTCTGACTTACTTTAAAGTTGCAAGAGAGGCTTTTCTCTTAGTAGAATACACCAATATAAAACCATGAACGAGCTCATCCCGAAAAGCATTCGCTCCATGAAAGCTAGATATTATAACTTCGACTCTGCGTTTTGATTCTCCCAGGAAGGTTTCCAATACAATAGACCTCTCCCCGCTCAAAAAACAACACTGATGACTCAGCAAAGGGCCAAGGACGTTTTCGACGGAATAAGGATCCCCACAAAACATACACATTATAATCCTGCAACAAAAGGACAAAATTACAAAAACAGTTACAAAACCATCATTAGTAATTTCTTCGAGAGCCACACATACCTAATATCGGGTTCCAAACATTCAATTACACTCTGATAAATGTTTATAAAACCAGCGCGATGATTTATTGACTGTACAAGTTGCTGCAAAGCCTCCTTTACCAGCGAACCTGGAAATCGTTTGTTTTGTTCCAAATCGTCAATGCAGACATCGATAAATGGACACTGCAAACTATCAGCTAAATTTTGCCCTTCGACTCGCAGCCTAGATGCTTCCATTTCATCAATGCACTGATCAGGCACGAACATGATCACTATCGGTAATCCCTGGAATGGTAACCGATCTTCCTGCTCCAAATTGGAAAGAAGGGTTTTCTCCAAAGACGAACGAATGTACTCGAACGAATCCTCATTGCAGTAAATGCAAAATGATCCTGCAAAGAAGAAATTATCCATTATGATTATCCCTTGAAGTAACCTAGTCTACATCCATTAAAACGCACGAGCTGTTTCAAATATTAATAGAATTTATCAAAGTTGCCACTTCTAAAGTTTCTCCTCGTTATTTAATTAACTTTATTGCCCAGAGTTGCTACAGGTCAGGGAATTCTGGAAAGTCAGGGTACAGGTACGGGAGAGTCAGGAAATGTCAGGGAAATCCTGAAAGAGTCAAGGAATTTTCTCTAAACTGAAGCTGAAGTTGATAAAATTCTGTATGAATGTTGTCCAGACTTCAAAAGCTTTCCTCTATTCTCCTTTTTTCCTCATTGTTGAAGAATTCCTATTTTTCCCCTCTTTTCAAGAAACATTCCCTTTTTTCTAGTTTTTTTGTTTGTATTTCGTTGAAAATTAACTTTCTGGTGAAAAATTCATATTTTCAGGTTGAAAATTGAACTTTTTTCTAGAGAATTCGCCTTTTTGAGCTGAAAATTCAACAATTTGGTTGACATTTTTCTCTCTTTTGAGTGAAAAAGCTTTCTTGGTTGAAAATTCAACTCTCTTGTAGAAAATTCGTCTTTTTGGTTTGAAAATTCATCTTTTTCGGTAGAAATTTTATATTTTTTAGTTAAAAATGCAACTGTTTGGCTAAAAACTAATCCGTTTTAGGCGATGATTCAAGTATTTTGATAAAAATTAGTCTTTTTTGGTTGAATTCAACTGTTTTTGTATTAAAACTAACATCTTTTTTTGATTGAAATATAAACTATTATATTTTTCGTTGAGAATTCACTTTTTTTCTTGAAGACGACCGTTCTTTATTTAAAATTGAAATCTTTTCTAGTTGAAATATCAACTATTACATTTTTATTGAGAATTCGCCTTTTTTTATTAAAAATTCAAGTAATGCGTTGAAAAATTAACTCCTCTATTAAAAAGTAATTTCGCGGTTGTTGAAGATACATAATTTTAGTTGAAACTTCAACTGCTTGGCTGAAAGTTAAACTACTTTGTTATTTTTTTTTTTTTTTGAAGACTCATCATTTTAGTTGAAAATTGATGTCTGGTTGAAAATTTAACTATATAGTGGAATTTTTTTTTTCTTTTTTTGAAAATTCAACTGTTTTGTTGAAAATCCGTCTTTTTGGATAGAAAATTCGTCCTTTTAGTTAGAAAATTAATTTATTTTTTTCAATTTTTGACTGAAAATTGATCGTTTTTAGTTAAAACGTCAACTATTACATTTTTGTTGAAAATTCATCTTTTTTGGTAGAAAATACAATTACTTGATTGAAAGTTGCACTACTTTGTTGAAAATTGACCGTTTTTAGTTGAAGATTAACTTTTTTGTTGAAAATTCATATTTTCGGGTCGATGATACAACTTTTTTTTATAGAAAATTAGCCTTTTTTGCTTAAAAATACAACTGTTTTGTTGAAAAGACACGTCTTTTTCTGTTGAAAATTCTACTCTTTACGTAAAAAATTCAACTATTTCGTTGAGAATTAACTTTCTGGTGAAAATTTCATAATTTCAGGTTGAAAATTGAACTTTTTTCTAGAGAATTCGCCTTTTTGGGCTAAAAATTCAACAATTTGGTTGAAATTTTTCTCTCTTTTGAGTGAAAAATCTTTCTTGGTTGAAAATTCAACTCTCTTGTGGAAAATTCGCCTTTTTGGTTTGAAAATTTATTTCTCTTTCGGTAGAAATTTGATATTTTTTAGTTAAAAATGCAACTGTTTGACTAAAAAATAATCCGTTTTAGGCGATGATTCAAGTATTTTGATAAAAATTCGTCTTTTTTTGGTTGAATTCAACTGTTTTTCAATTAAAATTTACATCTTTTTTTGGTTGAAATATAAACTATTATATTTTTCGTTGAGAATTCATTTTTTTTCTTGAAGACGACCGTTTTTTATTTAAAATTAAAATCTTTTCTAGTTGAAATATCAACTATTATATTTTTCGTTGAGAATTCGCCTTTTTTTATTAAAAATTCAAGTACTGCGTTGAAAAATTAACTCCTCTATTAAAAATGAATTTCGCTGTTGTTGAAGATTCATCATTTTAGTTGAAAATTTAACTGCTTGGCTGAAAGTTAAACTACTGTGTTATTATTATTTTTTTATTTTTTTGAAGACTCATCATTTTAGTTGAAAATTGATCTCTGGTTGAAAATTTAACTATATAATGGAAATTTTTTTTTCTTTTTTTGAACATTCAACTGTTTTGTTGAAAATCCGCCTTTTTGGATAGAAAATTCGTCCTTTTAGTTAGAAAATTAATTTCTTTTTTTTTTTTTTAGAAAAGTTCATGGCCGAAAATTCATGTTTCTTGGTTGAACATTCAACTGCCTTCTCAAAAATTAGTTTTTTTGGTTTGAAGATTCAACTATTTACTTAAAAATTCAACTGTTTTTGGTTGAAGTTTAATCTTTTTATTTGAAATTTCATCTTTGTAGATTGAAAACTCAAATTTTTCATTGAAAATTCATCTTTTTTAGTGGGAAATTATTCTTTTTTGGTTGAAAATTGAATTATTTAGTTGAAAATGCAATATATTTCGACTTGAAATCTTAACAATTCAAAGCCTTCAATATTGAATTTAACATGGTACCCATAGATTAATTTTATTTAAAAAAATTTATTCCTCTATTTTCATGAAAAATCACCCTATTTTCCCTGTTTTCAGAGAATTTTATGCTGTGAAGTCTGCTGTTATCACTAAAACGATTTAAGATCAATTTAACAACAAACACTTTTTTGCATTAACATTACTGATCTCCTAGGTGTACGGTTATTTTTATACCTGAAAGAAAAATTGATAACGATCAGGGAAAATGAAAAATTGGTCAGGAAAGTCAGGACATTTTGAAAATGGTATTTTGCAGCAACCCTGTTATCAATTCTCATCTGTCGAATTACCGTGAGGCATGAAGTCCGAGGTCGTGAAAGAATTGTGCGGTAATCCTACGTCTCCATCGATAACTCTATAACCCAGAGTATACATCTGACAATCAATTTCGACCTCATCGTCCTCTGTTTGTGCTCTGATTTCACAAGCGAATTCCTCGCTAAGTCCATTACTACCGAGTATGACTAAATTCAATTGATTATTATCGGACGTCAATTGCCACTGACTACTGTGATTCCAGGAAGACGGTCTGCAAGCATAAGGGATACTTTTTAACTTAGAAACTATGAAAATGAAAGCTATGAAATCACGCGTAGAAGAAAGGGAGATTTTTTTTACCGGTGCGCCTTTGTTCCAAGTAGTCGCTCGATAAGAGCGTCCATACAATTTGGAAACGCGGGACAATGTTCCCTGATAGGGCAATGTACAAATCCTAAGTGTTGAAAAAGCATCAGCTTTCTATCTTGATCCAGTCTATCTAAAGCTTTATACCTGCAAACAAGAAATTGTTTTCCCCTTCAAAAACAAGGTTAGAGTCATTTCGCATAAAAATTGAAACCCAATTTTTTTAGCCATGGAAGTAAATTCAATACAGACTGAAATCGATCAAACTATTTCTCACCTAAAGTCATCTAACAATGCGTCGGTTATGTCTTTTATATCATCTTGCGTAATAGTGCCAGATGGGGCTAAGCTTTTGAAATGATAGAACAGATCGGCGTGTTCCAACAATAATTCCTAGAAGCAAATAATTATTTATAGAGCTTATTAAGAATGTGAATTAATTGTTATTGTATTCAGGATTAAACTTGGGCTCTATTTGTAAAAACACTTGCTGAACTTTGAAGATAATTAGAAACTGTAAGTTTAACGTGCAAGGTAAACCCAGACACTGAAACAGTAGTTTCTGAATTATTCACAGTAAGCTGAAACCAAGAAACTACTAAACTTATAACCTAATAAATTAATATAATACTTTCGACAAAGGAGCAGTAGACGCGTAACATTTTCCTCGCTCGAGAAACTTTGAAATATAAGCTTCTCAATTGGGAACGTCCATTAATTACGTAAGGATGAGTTTTGAAATTTTAGACGCCCTCCCACCTATTGTAAAGATTCGTAAGATTTCTGTACCCCCCCCCCCTCCTTCTTACGGAATATTGTATATTTTTTCCTCAATATATCAACAATATATCCTACGAAATCCGATCTAGAATCCGTGGAAAAATCTGTTAAAATTCCTCAACATCCTTTAAAACCTTTACAAATCATTTGAAATCCCGTGAAATCTTTTGAACTCTTATGAAATTCTTAAAATCTTCGAAATCCCAAAAAACTTCGATAACTTTTGAAATCCTTTAAAACCCCATGAAATTTTTTGAAATATCTCGAAATTTCTTAAACCCCCTTAAAATATCTTAAAATCCTTTTTAATCCGCGGAAATCATTCGTAATTCCTTAAAACCCCTTAAAATCCGTAAAATTCTATCGAAATCCTTTGGTATCTCTTAAAACATCGTTAAAATTCTTTCAAATCATTGGAAATTTTTTAAATCTTTTGAAATTAATTTAAGGAATTTTAACGGATTTTAAGAGATTCAAAGGAGTTTCAATGATTCCATGAGATTTCAAAGGATTTTAGGATATTCAAAAGTATATCCACAGATTTTAGATAGGATTACAAAAGATTTAACCGAATTTTAACGGATTTCTGAATATTATAAAGGATTTTAACCAATGTTTAGAAATTTTAAGGGAATTCCACGAATTTTAAAGAATTATAAGGAATTTTTATGGGATTTGGAAGGTTTCAAGCGATTTCAAAAAATTTCACAGAATCTCAAAAATTCTAAGGGATTTCCACAGTTTTTAAAGGATTTCAAGGGATTTCCAGAGAGCTCAACCTTTTTAAAGGGATTTCAAGAGATTACGTACGATATCCATGGAATTCAAAGGATTTCAAGGAATTTTCACGTCAGATTTTTCGGGCCCCCCCCCGCCGGAAAAAAAAAAAGCCTTACGTAATTAATGGATGCTACCACACTTAAGAGGTCCAGTCTATTTTACAAGAAGACTTTTTAAAACTTACTTGAAAATTGTGCTTCGCTTTTTCGATAATCTCTTTTTGATGCTGATCATACACTTCTTGGCAATCGTGATGCGACAAAGCTTCAAAACATTCTCGACCCATAAAAAGTACTCTGACTTCAGAGAGATGCTTTCCTGGAGTAACATATCCAGTCTCTTCCAGCAATTGCTTAAATTGCTTTTTGTATCTATTTGAAAATTCAGAGAGAACATTAACCAAGAATCATTAACTAGAAGATCAATTCAAACCCCCCTTCAGACAACAGAAACACTTTGATTTAAAAGTCTTTAAAATTCTGTAAGTCTTTTCAAGAATCGAAATATAAAATTGAAAGCAAAATTTGTTTTAACGAGTCTCTAAATTTGAAATATCGCTTAGGTTCTATACTAAACTCTAGAATTTCTATTATTTTTTCTAGAAAAACTAATTATTCCGCTAATATCTTGTGCGCGACTAATAGCAAGACAACTAGCTGCCAGGTAATGGTAAATTAAAGCCCAGGAAGTGAATCAATGATAAGTAAAATCTAGCAGTAAATAGCGTGTTTAATTACCTTTTTGGAAGTCTGCAAAAAGAAACGCCACCCAGAATAAAGCAAAGCATTAGTACACTACATAGTAATATGACAGGCTACAATCTTAAATAAAAATTAGTCTTTTGGTGAAAGGTATGACTATAGGTATCGAGCCGAAACTTATAATTATAATCTAAATCTAAAGGTTGTTCGCAATCGATCATATCATTTAAGAATCTTACTCGAGTCTGCGTTGTTCCTGCTGTAATTGGTTTATGTGATTCTTGAAAACCGTTTCAGCCTCTGAAGTTTCCAACACGTCATAAGGAATCTTTGAAGTGTTATTTTCACCAAAGTCGTAATCAATCCAGGGAATGTCTTCCGGGCACTCGTAGAAGTACTGGTGGAAATCTGGATGTTCTTTTATGTACTGCTGAACTGTTGACCACTCCCTAAAAAAACGGAAACAAAAATTAAAATTACAGGGATCGTAGTCCATCCCCTTTTGTTACCCAATCCCCTTTTTCCACTTAAATTTGAAAAATCCCCTAAAACACCTCAAATCGAGAATAGTGACCCTATTTTCCCCTTTTCCTCAATTATTTTTTACAATGTTTCGTTTAATTTTTTAAGAATCATAAGCATAAATTCAAGACATTAGAAAACAAGAAGCTTTGAAAGAGATTCTTTTTGACGATACCAATTTCAAATAATTTCTAAAAGATTTATTTTATAATTTTGTAGATTTGAAGAACATAATTGAAAGCGAAGAAATCGCTAACCATTAAATCGAGAAACTAAAACCGAAAGATAAGTTAGGGTGTCTAGCGTGTCTGCAAATAAAAATTCCAGGACTTTTCCAGGTTTTTCAGGATAAAAAAATTAATTTTTCCAGGTACTGGTTGCTGGAATTTTCTACTACAAAAATCAATTTTCAAACGAATAGTCGAATTTTTAAACAAAAAATATTAAGTTTCAACCAAAAACAGAAATGAGTTTTCAACACAAAAAGTTCAATTTTCAACAAAAAGATGAATTTTTAAGGAAAAATTAAACAGTTGATATTAACAAAAAAAAATCAACAAAATAGTTACATTTTTAACCAATGAGTTGACTTTAAAAAAAATTAAATTTTCAACAAAATAGTTGAATTTTTAATCAAATAGTTAAAATTTCAACCTACAAAGATTAATTCCCAACCAAAACGACGCCGTTTTAACCAAGAAGAATATTTTTCTACCAAAAAAGACGAATTTTCAACAACAATTTTTTTTTTCAATCAAAAATATTACTTTTCTACCAATAAAGACGAATTTTTAATGAAAAAGATCAATTTTCAACAAAAAATGGAAAAGTTACATTTTGGATAAAGAAAGATCAAATTTCTACTAAAAGAGAAATGAATTATCAACAAAAGAAGTACATTTGCTACCAAGAAAGATTTTTCAGTCAAAAGAGAAAAAAAAAATTCAACAAAATTGTTGAATTTTTAAGCCAAAAAAAACGAATTCTTTACAAAATAGTTGAATTTTTAACCCGAAAATATGAATTTTCAACCAAAAAGTTCACTATCAACAAAAATAATCAAATATGTAACTCACAAAGAAAAATTTTCAACAAAACAGTTGAATTTTTCAACCAAAATCACGAATTTTGGTTAAAATAGTTGAATTTTCACCCAAACATATTAATTTTTAACTAAAAATGATCAATTTTCAATTTAAAAAGATGAATTTTCAACTAATGATGAATTGTCAACCAAAAATATAAATGTTTAAAAAAATTTAATTTTCAACCTTTAAATGTGAATTTTCAACAAAAAGGTTTATTTTCACAAAAAAAAAACGAATTTTGAGCAATATAGTTAAATTTTCAACCAAAAAGGATGACTTTTGATAAAATTGTTGATTTTTCAGCCAAATAATAAAACTTTTGACCAAAGAAGATGAATTCTTAACGGAAAATGTAATAGTTAACATTTGAACCAAAAAAAAATTTTACTTTTTTATTTAAAACAGTTGAATTAACCCGAAAAAAACGGATTTTCAATAAAATAGTTGAATCCTCAACCAAAGCAGATTATTGATCAACCATTCAGTTGCACTTTTTACCAAAAAATATAAGATTTATAACAAAACAGTTGAATTTTCCACCAAAAGGATGACTTTTAAAAAATTGTGGATTTTTCAATAAAATAATTGACTTGAACCAAATAATACAATTTTTAACCAAAATAGATGGATTCTTAACAAAAATTTAATAGCTGATATTTCAACTAAAACTGATATTAATTTAAAATAAAATGCAGTTAAATTCAACAAAAAAAGACGAATTTCCAATGAAATAGTTAAATCCACAACTAAAACAGATGAATTTTCAACGAAACAGTTGCATTTTTAAGCAAAAAAATAAATTTCTTACGAAGAAATTCAACTTTTAAAAAAGTATTTAAATTTTTAACCAAAAAAGATTAATTCTCAAACAAAAATATAATATATAGTAGACTTTTTAACTAAAAAGAATTAACTTTTAACCCAAAGAAGTCGTATTTTCTTATTGAGTTTTATTAATTCAGTTGAAATTTACGTGGAAAAATAAGAAAATGGAGAAAGAGTAGAATAGGGGATAAACTGTGAAAAATAAATAGGATTTTGGATTCATTTTTAATACTTTTAAAATATGTAATAAAATACGTCAGACGGCGTAACAGAGAATAATATGTTAGTCGTGTTTGCAGAAAAAAAATTTCGAAATCGAAAATAATATGCTAAAAAGCAGATAAAAATGTAGATAAAAATTCATTAGAAACAAACTTTAAGTCCAAGGAAACAAAAACAGAAAAAGTAGGTTTTTCAAAGAGTCATATGTGTTTTTCAAATGATTTCTTGCTAGTTTACTTAAAACATATTTTGAACACCTCAGGGTTTTGCACTGAAAAGAATACACTTAAATAAAATTGATGAGAATAAAAAATCCGAATCTACCTCCTGAGAAAAATAAATTTCAACAAATTCAACCATGAGCATTTTTCAATCCTGATGTTTATCACTTTTCAGACTTTGATCTTCTTGACTTTTTTTTCTGCTGTATTTTTTTCAGTAAAAAAAAGTAAACACAGAAATGTCTAGAAAACATGCTAAAGAAAAAGCGCTACTGTAAAGGCACTTTGGTTCAATATTCAGGAGATAGCCACATGATATAACAAGTTTTTAATGAAAAAGAAATCCCCTTTTTTACCTAAAATTAACGACTGAACCACTGCGCTGTGATCCCTGAATTTAAATTTTCTAGGAGCCTACAAATGCTTTTTTTTTTAACAATTCGATAGGTTTTGTAGACTTACTCGTTTATTAAATTAGAGATGTCGGGACAAATCTCGTGAAGAATATCCGGAAGCATATCCAAATAGCCCTGGATTTTCTTGGCCACTTGTTCATCCTTGAGCTTTTTAATATGCCTTCTAAATAATCTTTGGGTAGCGTCAATACCAAAAAGTTCGACAAAGGCCGTGAATTCCTTGTGTTGTGCGAGTTTCTTCGAAGCTTGTGACCAAAGGGCTCGATAATCAGTAACATGTATTCGAATAAGCCTCTGTAAGGAGTCTGTGGATGCGTCCATAAGTTCCTTTCTCGCCCTGTTAGCCTCGCTGAAAGGAATTATTTTGCTACGTACTTTGGTCTTATCGATCAGCTGAGCCAAAACCATGAAAGCTAAGTCGATATTAATATTCTCATGTGCGGAGGTTTCGACCAAGGCTATGGAATTTTTGTACTCTTTGCGCAAAACAAGCCTCTCGGCTTCTTTGACATATTGTTCGTTGGAGTCGTCGTTCTTTGTCGTTACTAAAACGACTGGTTTTTTAGTTTTCACTAGATTATTCAGGACATTGGCGACAATCTCAACCTGCTTTTCGATCGAGCGATTAGGTACGACGCTCACATCAAACACGCATATAAAACCGTCGATGTTCAATTTTCCGTCGGGAATAACTTTCTGTTCGTATTCTTTTTCTATTCCCAGCTGATTCTTGCAAATGTACATCAGTTTCTCGGCGCTCGTGATTTTAGTCGCGGAACACCTTTTTGCATAGGGCTCCATTTTCCCGCCCTTAAAGGGCTGAAAAGAAGCATCGTCTATAAATTCTGTATGCTCTATTACTTGAAACTGGTACTCCAAACCATCCTCTGACGTTTTAAAGGCCTCGCCCCAATAGAGGAAGTGATCGTTGTTTACTACTCGACCACTGAAATCCGACTAGAAAAAAATCACAGAAATTATTTCGATTTAATGTCAACTAAAGTAGGCTTTGAAATTAGCCTTTTTCCCATAGTAAATAAAAAGGAATAAGAACTGAAGGGTATCAAGGCAGAACCATGTAAGTGCCACGAAAATTCGAATTATTTAAAAAAGAAAAAAATGAGAACGTACTTTAAAGAGTTTGAGCTCATCAAAATTTCCCTGTGGTACTCTAATTAACATAAAAGATATCAATGAAAAGCCAGAAATATGTTACAAGACAAATAGGAGGCTCAAAAGTGAAAAATTAGTTTTATAAAATCGTTAATATAATTAGATTTTTCATTAGAATTTGAAGATTTTTCAAACAACAAAAAAAGATTTTTAAATTTTCTAAACTATTTGATGAAAACTGTGATATAGGGAAAAACTAATAGCGCCATTCGATTCTGCTAAAAAAATTACATAAAGTCCATGTGTTTCGAAATTTTGTTATGGACTTTATCAGTGACATAGTATAAATAAACAATTATATTGTTATAGAATTTGTATTTCATACTATATAACAAACTAGGTGGCGAAACAAATTGTCCACTACATGGATTTTATGTCATTTATCCGCAGAATCGAAGGGCGCTATTAGTTTTTTCGCATCTCGAATATTTAAACAAATTAAGAATCAATTTTTTGACCACAATGTGCGATTAAGTTTTAAAGAATTGTTAAGCCAATAAAACGTGTTTTAAAAAAAGTTCCACTTACATGATTATGCCCTGACACCATTCAACTATGAACAAGCAGCAAAAAAGTAACATTACTTTTTTACCTGCTTGCGGGAAAGAAAAAGGTCTGAAGAGAAACACGTTACTCATAGAAAGAGCATTTACAGCTTTTAATAAGATTAACAAATTAAATAATTTTAAATTAAAAGATCTCTTGTTAGGAAAATTAGTTTTAAAGAATGAATAGTTTTTAATTAAAAGTATCTTGAACGTATAAAGTTGAGCGATTTCGAAAAAAACGCTCAAAATTTTACGTTTCAAATTTTATCAGTTTTAAAATGGTGTCGTTTCTAACTTGAATCCTTTAACAATGAACGATTTTATATAAATCGTTCCAGAATTAAATATTTGAAGCTGAAAGCTTCAAAAATTGCGCAATTTTGTTCTAAATATGTTAATAACAGAAATTGCAAAATTAGATTTTAAAAATTACATATCTTGGAAATATTTAAATTTGAAATTGAAACCTTGGAATAATTAAACAATTTCAAATTTAAATAGTATAAAAGGGAACATTTGAAATTATATAGCGTTCATTTGATCTTCGAATCAATTGAATTCATTTTTAATCAAATATCAGAGGTAAAATATAAAAATTCGCAATTTGAAATTGTTCAATTTGAAACTACAGAATTTTTAATATTTCAATGAAATAGTATTCGATTTCCAACATTGCAGTCCCAAATTCTTTAATTTTAAACTAATTAATTAATTGTTAATGTTAATTACTAATTGTTAATGTTTGGAAATGATTTTGTATAAAACATTTTCAATTCAATTTAAAATACGATTGTACAAGCTTGAATGATTCAAAATCGTTCAATTTTAAACTCTATTAAAAATTGTCTTATTTTAAACGTTTTAAGGTAGTTATGCCGAAAATCAGGTGTGTGAAAAAAAAATTTCTATGATTTTAAGAATGGAAATGATCTGATCAGTTATTTCTTACAAAAGAAAAAACCTTATTTTTTTATGAAAAAAATGTTAAACTTACGAAAAATAATTATTTTATTAACAGATTTTGTAACTGAATTCTTTCTTACAAATTTTTAAAAAATGGTTGAATTTTAATCAATCATGGCTTAGTTTTCAGGGATAGCATTCTCTACAACTCTACTGTTTCCAATTTTGAAATAAGTAAATAATCTTTAAATATAGTTATTTGCTTAGAAAATTGGGTTATCAACTTCGGCCATGGAAAAGTTTACTCTCAAAATTGAAACAATATAGTTGTACAGAATATTTGCCCCGAAAACAAGCCATCATTTAATAAAATTCAACCATTTTTCGAAAATTGGTAAGAAGCGATAGTAAGAAAAAATTCAACTGCAAAAAACATTGTTAAAATAATATTTATTTGTAAATTAAAAAATTTATGCATTGAAAATAATATTTTTTATTTGAAATTACATCATCAGTAAAATTATTTTAATTCTTAAAAATCATAGAAGGACGATTTTTTTTCAGAGATCTGATTTTTAGCACAACTACCTTAATCTGAAAATTATTCAATTTTGAACGTTTTTCATAGAAAGTATTCAAGTTTTTTTAATTTTAAATTGGAAAATTTTCAACGATTTGATTAAAAATATTAATTTGAAATGGTTAATTTTCAAACAAAGCTGGGAAATTATACAATTTTGAAATACAGCTAGACAAAATCAGAAGATAAATATACATAATTAGAAAGCAGTGATGGGTAAAGTTACTTTTTAAAAGGAAATTACATCACGAAAAAAAGTAACTAGTTATCGTTATCGGTACTGTTTTAAAACGTGACTTTTTCTTAGTTACCTTCGAAAAAAAATAACTATCGATCGATACTTTCTTGGTTACTTTTGTATTTTAGAAATATACATATACTAAGGAATATAATTAACTTTTATTTATATTTGTATTCAGGGCTGCCACACAGTCTCTTAAGGCCCTTTTTATCTCAAATCACATTTTAGTCACTTAAAAAAGAAATTTAGACACTTCTTTTAATAAATTGAAACTGAGAACCCAAGGATTTCGGGATTTTATTGAATTTTTTTTAATTCGTTTGAATTCTTTGAATTTCCCTTGAAATCCACTTAAGTCAGTGGATCTTTTTTTATTTGCAATTTTTTTTAATTCAACCGAAAGACTTTTAATAGTCACCTTGAATTCTTACGGATTTTATCAGATTCTTGTTCACTAATTCTATTCACTCCCATTTATCCGAATTCAATGGAATTTTTTTTGGATTTCAAACAATTCACTGTGAAGTATTTTTAAATTCACCTTGAATTTCTTAAGCATTTCATCACATTCTATGATGAATTCAATACATTTTTAAACTATTTTTTAATTCTTTTCAATTCAGATGCATTTTTTTCACTTTGAATTTTTATGAATCTCATCGAATTATTTGATTCATAGGTTTATTTATTGATTAAATTCTCTCTGAATTCTGTTCACTCCCATTTTACCCAATTCGATGGAAAATTTTTTATTTCTTAAATTTTGTGAAATTATATTCCTTCAAATTCCTACGATTTGCATCAAAGTGGTTTGAGTTCCCTTGAATTCTTCTAAATTCACTCCAATTTTACTGAAATCAGTGAAATAATTTGGTTCTTTTTAATTGCTTTCAACTCATTTGAATTAATTTGTAATTCACCCTGAATTCTTGAAATTCTCATGATTTCTTTTTCTCTCACTGAATTCTTTTCAATTCACTTAAATTCTTCTAAATTAATTCAAGTTTACTCAATGAAAAGGATTTTAAACATTTTTTTTTATTCCCCATGAAGTCTTTTAAACTCACCTTGAATTCTTAGGAAACTTATTAAAATATTTTGAATTCCATTGAATTCTCATAAATGCACTCCAATTTTACTGAAATCAGTGGAATATTTTGGATGTTTTTCTATTAACTTGAATTTTTTTAAATTCACCTCTAATTTTATTTAGTTCCTTGGTTTATTTTTTTTAATTATTCTCAATTCGTTAGAATTCACCTGGAATTCTTATAAATTTCCCAAAATTCTTTTTAATTCCGTTGAATTCAAAAGAAGAGTCACATAATTATTGCGTTAATAGAAACTTGCTGGATTAGTAATTAGTCACTTTTGGTCATTTTTAGGGTTTCGTAGCCCCGGGCTGAAGCCCTTATTTTGGTTTAAATAAGTCACTTTTTCACTTATTTCAAGTAAATCAGACTGTGGCAGCGCTGTGTATTCTTTGTTTATTTTTAACAGCAATACTTTTTCGAAAGCTTCCTCGTTCAATAAACTAGTCGCCTCAGTTTGAATATTGAAAATGAAAAAATAGTTTCAAAAGCAATAAAATGGATATGTCATAAAAAAGGCTTGTGAGCTATATTTCGAAAGTGAATAAAAAGCAACGATTTTTATAGTTACTGTTATTGAAAAAATCCAACTATTTACCAATTCGTTACTTATTTACAAAAGTAACTTCATTACCACTATCGTTACCGAAAAAAACTAGATACTCCCCATCCCTGTTACAACGTCATTAAATATTAAATCAATAATTCTTGAGATTGCTCTCAACTAATACAGGCCTCACAGACCGGTCCCTATATCCCCTAAAGCACCCTATTTTCAAGATTTGATCTCTATGGTATTCTATGGGCAGCCCATAATGTAACTTTTAATAATGCCACTTTTCTTTCAATAAATTAAATCATACGTTAATATTCCTATTTCTGAATTGTCTTGAATTCTTTTGAAATATTTCAGGGTATTTTTAACGATTCCGAGAACTTTTTAACAGATTTAAATAATTTAAAAGAATTTTAAAGATTTTTTGGTATTTTTGAAACTGCTAAGGCATTTTCAAGAGCTTTTCATTTGAAATATTTTAGGTAATTTTGAAAGATTCCAAAGAATTATTGATTACTTTCATTAATTTGAAGGGATTTCAAGGCATTTGAAATATTTTAGGATAATTCATTTTCTAGAATTTCGGAAGATATGGAACGATTTTACAGGACGAATAAGGTTTTAAGATATTTTAAAAGATTTCAGGTTATTTTATAAGATTTCCGAGGATATAAAATGATTTTAAAACTCTCAATGTATTTAAATACATTGTCCGGGATTTCAGGAAATATCATCATAGAATTTAACGGGGTTTTATAATATTTTAGTGGATTTTAAAGAATTCATTCACCAGAAGTGAGGTATTTTGTAGGGCTTTAAGGATTTGAAGAGATTTGGAATTCACCCTGAATTCTTATTAATTTATCCTAAATTCATTGGAATTCTCTTGAATTTTAGGAATTTACTTGAATTTTTTCAGTTCACTTTAATTCTTCTAAATTTACTCAATTCTACTTAATTCAATAGATTTTTTCAAGCCTTTAAAAGCTTTTATTTAATTGGTCCGGAGAATAAATTGATAAAATGATTTGAAATACATTAAAGTATTTTTTTCAAATTCCTTGACATTTTCAAGAGCCGTAAAAAATTTCAAAAGATTTTAAATATTTTAGGTTATTTTAAAATATTACAAATAAATTTGTAATTGATTTCAGTAATTTAATAGAATTTCAAAAGATTTGAAATATTTGAGGGTATTGTAAAAGGTTTTAGGAAATTTTAAAAGATTCCCACAAATTTTTTATTTATTTCAAGAGTTTCAAGGGATTTCAAAGACTGAAATATTTTAGGGTATTTTAAAGGATTCTAAGATTTCAAAGAATTTTTCACAAGAAGTGAGGGATTTCGTAGGGTTTCAAAGATTTGAAGAGATTTTCAAATATTTTTTGAAATTCATTTGGAATTCGCCCTGAATTCTTATTAATTTATCCTGAATTCTTTTTAATTCTTCTAAATTCACTTAATTCTACACAGTTCAAAGAATTTTTTCATATTTTGGAATTGATTTCAATTCACTTTTTTAAATTCAGCTTGATTTTTTTATGCATTTCATCTAATTCCTCTCATTTCCCTTAAATTTCTCTAAATTCACTTAAATTTTATTGCAATCAATGGAATTTTTTCGAGTTTAAAAATTTTGTTCAATTCATTTGAATTCAACTTGAATTGTTTTCTAGTCATTAGTCACTTCTTTGGTTAGAAACTAGTAGGGCTTCCAAGATTTAATTTTTTTTAATTCACCCGAAATTCTTTTAAATTCTTTGGAATTCTCTTAAAAATTTCTTTTACTTGAATGCTTCTAAATTCACTCAATTCAATTTAATTCAATGGATTTTTTTTAATTTTTAAAAGTTTTTATTTAATTGATCCTAAATTCTTTTAACCTCGCCTTGAATTCTTACGAATTTCAACAAATTCTTTTGAATTTCCTGGAATTTTTCTAAGCTTATTTCAAAGTTACTGAATTCTTAAATAGATAGATATGGCCAATATAATATATATATATATATATATAATATATATATATATATATAATATAATATATATATATATATATATATA
>CAKNYM010053032.1:407066-418058 GCA_932195095.1 Andricus curvator
TATGGCCAATAGCCATACCACGCTGAAAAAACCAGTTCTCGTCAGATCACTGAAGTTAAGCAGCGTTGGGCGCGGTTAGCACTTGGATGGGTGACCATTCGAGAAAACTGAGTGCTGTTGGCACATCGTGGGTGTGGTGAGCCCACACTTGTAGTTATTTACTACAAGTTATCAACCTAGAAACACTACCCGAATCGGGTAGTGTCACGCCTACACCGAAAGGGAAATGGCTTAATGGTATACTGAATTCAATGAAGTTTTTTCAGATTTTTAAATTGTTTTTAATTAAATTAAATTTTTTTATTGCTTTGCATTTTTATGAGTTTCATCGAATTCTTCTCGTTTCCCTTAAGTTCCTCTAAATTAATTCCAATCTCACGGAAGTCAATGGACTTTTTTTGAGTTTTAAAATTTTTTCCAATTGATTTGAATTCAATTTGAATTGTTTTGAAGTCTTATGAATTTATCCTGAATTGGTGACCTTTTGAGCGCGAAAAAAGTACCCTATGAGCGTGACAAAAAGTACCCTTTGGTCCCTATATTGTATCCCTTAGGGACTGTGAGGCCTGCTAATATAAAATAAAGAGAATGTTAATGTTTACCTGCGAGAGTACGGAGATGTGATCCACGCTGTAGTCATCGCTAAGAGATCGCATAAAACGATTACAGAGACATGATTTTCCCACACCGACTTGTCCCTTGTCTTTTTCAGTGCCAGACAAGCCAACGACGGCAACACTGATACATCTTGTGTTATCGCCTTTTCGCGCCATCGTATAAAACTACAGGCATCCAGGTAACGCACAGAGTATGTTGATGTGAAAATACTGCGATTCGTTACCTTTGCTGAACGACGTTCTTCACGACATTTTCATTCGTTTTAAATAAGAAAAGGACCTTTCTATTAACTATCGAAATGCAAATAGCGTAACTTTGGTCATTGCGATTCAAAAAATTATATAAAAATCAGTACTATTTCCCTTTGGTAACATCTTTGACGATATTGCAACGACTCACTTTTCTTTACTCATCCAAGCTTCATTGAATGGCATCACAATTGTATTCACTTTTTTTAGGTAAAAACTATTTACGTTAAGGTTGTGCGCTTATGAAAACATTTTCCCAGGAATCTTAGGATTAGTACAAATTTCGGGTGCAATTTTTTTGTTCGGATGAAACAGGCGTTTTGGAGTATTTAATGCTACCTTTAGCGTTAATTGTACGATTTAAAAGTTTTAGCACAACTATGAGCAATGGTTGTTTGGAATGGCACTGTTCGTCTGAAAAAGAGAAAACAAAAAAAGAAATGATTAATTTCTTATCTTCGGCAACTAACTTTGCTAATCATAAATTAGCAGTGTTATTATTTATTACTTTAAATGTTGTATTTAAAAATTACAAGTCAATCTCTACTAAGAAAAAGCTGTAAAGGAGTTTTAATTTAGTTAAACAACTTTTTTAAACATAAAACTTCGAATCAACTTTTTGTAATTATTATATGATGCCGAGATAACTTCTCTGGCTAATAACTACCATTTTCATTAGAACTTCTCTTTAACTTTTCTGACATTTCTTCTCGGAAATTTCAGTGAAGTAAATAAAAAGTTCTTAACAACTTTTTACGAGAGCATTGTATTTCTCTAGGAACTTTCATTTGTAGATCTCAAGTAAAAAAAGGAATTAAGTCACAGAGAAGAAATTTTAAATTGCAAACTTCTGGTTAAAATAAACGTAAATTTATTTCAAAAAGTTGCGTGATAAGTTATGATTTTCTGTTAAAGTTTCTAAACTTAAATTATCGTAGATTCATTTTTACTGCAACGAAAATTAAAATGAATTGCAATTTTTAAACTTGCTCAATGTCTGAAAATTTATCGAAAAAGGTCAAAATTGTACCTTATATTTTTTCTTAGAGTATCATAATAAGTTTTCAAATAGTGTCAGTTACCAGACATCAGTTTCAGCTTCATTAAAATTTCATGAAATATTTCAAATCCTTATTCGCATTCATAATATTTTTTATACGCAAATAAAGCGTATCATTAAAACAGTATTTGCTTTCTAAAATAAATTTTATGTTATGTATCAGAATCTTACTATAATGAGAGAAGGTGTACATTAAAATTCTTCTTTAAGGGAAATTTCGAATCTAAGTTTTTAAATCACAATCTACTATAATCAAATATACTATAGTAAAAAATGTTAACGTTTTGAAAAGTTACTCTCTAGAAGGCTTCATGAATTATTCGCAAAGTTCTGAGCGACAAATATTCAATAGATTTCACAAACCGATAAAATTACTTTTTGATATCATATCTTATCAGATGTAAGTTGAATTCTGATTACCGGTCCTTTTACGCAAAATTCAATGTGAAATTTAAAATCTTAAAATGAACCACATTTATTTTCAAATGCAGGTTGCAGCTGAATGAGTTAAAATTTTAATTGAAAAGCAAAGCAGGGTGGCCGTTTTAATCGAGGAAAAAAAATCCCGGTCATTTCCCAGTTCGCAGCAATATTTTACGGTCATTGAAATTAAAAAATTCGAACTCTTGAAATTGAAATTTTTAATTTGAACTAACCAAAACTGAACTGCAAAATAAAGCACTCAGCGTGAAACTCTTTTGCATTTTAAACTTTTGCAATTGAAGCTCTACAAATTTTTATTTATAACGCTCAATAATTGATACGTATAAAATGGAAGACTGTAACACTTTCCAAATGAATAATTTTAAATAAATGCCATTATATTATTCAAAGCTATCTTTTGTAATGCTCTAAATTAAAATTAATCCTCCCTTTGAACTCACATTAATACAATTTTTGAACATAAACCATGTTCCTCTTACAATCCAGTACAAAATTGAAAATAAAAGTTCCCCTCTTACATCTAAATGTTAAAAATGCCAAAATTGCTCCCCATCCACTCAAGAAAAATGATAAAAAGAAAAACTTGCCCTCTTTCAATTCAGAAAAACAATTAATAACAAAAATTTCCTCCCTTCCAGCTCGATAAAAATCTTAGAAATATTCCCCTTCCAATTTAGAAAAAAATTAAGCTCAAAATTTCCTTCCTTCAAGCTTGATAAAAATCTTGAAAAAATGTCCCTCTTCCAATTCAGAAAAAAAATGAAAATCGAAATTTTCTCCCTTCCAACTTAATAAAAATATATTAAAAATACAAAAGTATGCTTTTCAAATTCTGAAAAAATAACCAAAAACTTCCTCCTTTCCAAATCTATAAAAATCTTAAAAATTTCCCCCTTCCAATCAAGAAGAAAAATGAAAACCAAAATATCCTCACTTCCAACTCATTAAAAATTTTAAAAATACAAAATTACCCTCTTCCAATTCAGAAAAAATTGAAGACCAAAATTTCATCCCTTCCAACTCAACAAAAAATTTTAAAAATAAAAATATATCCTTACAATTTATAAAATATTAAAAACCAATATTTCTTCCTTTCCAACTTGACAAAAATCTTAAAAATATAAAACCTCCGTCTTCCAATTCAACAAAAATTAAAAACCAAAATTTGCTTGTTTCAAACTAATTAAAAATGCTTAAAATACAATATTTTCCCGCCTGCAAATCAATAAAAATGTACGAAAAAAATTCCTTTCAATTCGAAAAAAAATTAAATACACACATTTCCTTCCTTTCTTTAAAAACTTCAATGGTGAAATTCAAATGTATTTTGTTGAATTATTTTTATTTAAGTCATTTTAAATTATATACTGTTCATTTTTTATTTATAAGTCATAATTCAACACTTTCAATTACAAATTACATTTTTTTAAATGGAACAATTAAAATTGTAATATTCGAATGTTAAGTTTAGCAGTCTGAAATTTGAAGGATTCAGGGCTTTTTCAAACAATACAGTTTAACATTTTTTTATTTTGAATATTTGATTTATAATTGCTCATTTTTAATTAACAGTCAAACCTTTCTAAATATTACAAAATTGTCCTTTTTTTAATTAAAATTGTTTATTTAAATCAGATAAAAATGGAATATTTTAGCCTGAAACAATATCTGAATAGGATATGAAGTTGAATAAAAGCGTTTAACTAAGAATCTATTATTTTGAAATTATTAAAAAATTGAAAATATTTGATAGTTTCAGTAGGACGTTTAAATTTATTTAACTGTTAAGGCTTTTGAATGGAAACAGTTGGATTTCTAAAATATTCGTTCATTTATATTGCAAATATTAGATTACAAAAGAAACTTATAATGCATTATTTCAAACTCTAGTTGAAACAATATTTATAGATAAAATAGAATTGGAAAAAAAATTCAATTTTCAACGTTGAAATCTGTAAATTGTTTAATTTTGAATTATTGTTTAATTTTTAAAACTCAAACTACAGTTTAGTTTTAAAAATGATTAAATTATTTACATTTGCAGTTGATATAAAATTTGTGATATTTCTAGCGAGTGGATAGATTTTTCTAAAAAATGGTAAAATTCCCGATTAAAAAATAAATTCACTGTAATTTCTCGATCCAGTGGCCACCCTGCAAAGCCAATGTTGCAACTTCAGATACATAAAAGTTGAACAGAACTGAGCAATACCTGTAAAACAATAGTCATATTACAGGAAAGAGTTACACAAAATCATGATCACAGTACTTAAATTCTGAGTCACCTGCAAATTATGCTGTATTAACCGCATTAATCACGAGCGAACACCGATTATAGTTTAAAATCCCCTCTTCGAAGCTTTTACATAACCAGTTATCAGGACTATGCAAATTATAATGACCCTTCGAATAATCATTTTCTATAAACAAATCTTCACGTTTCCTAAAACAAACTGGAAGCTAAGCTACTCTATGACTCCAAATTACATCGATTTTAAGCTCAGCGCAATGATAAATATTTACCTACAAAATAAATGTACATACTAATGAAAAACATAGCACAGGTGTGAAATTACAAACCACATTAGCGCTTTCCATTGACCTTGCAAACAGAATTACTGCATAGAACACTAGTTGAGAACTCTCAAGAAAAAAAACTTGTCCTCTCCTCAATGGAGAGACATTACTTTATCAGGATGTCACCTGCACAAAATTAGCCAAAATTGCTCAAACTTCGATAACACACCTTCTCGATGATTAATTCAAGTGTTTACACTAAATTACGACCCGGAAACGGTATTACTGAAGATCTCCAGCTTGTAAAGATAAACAAAGAGATAAGAGGAAATAAAACTGGATTGGTCGCAAATCCCCTTTAAGTGCCTTTTTCCGCGATTTTCTCCGAAAATGGATCGCGACTCAAGACGGTAAAATAGAAAGTTTCGATTGCCGTGTGAATGGAAACGAGAACTGTTGCACGGGGAGCACAAAAAACGAACGTTTGCGTCTGTCACAACAATGCACACTCCATTTGACAGCGGTGCTTAATAATTTAAAGAGGCGAGCCTCCTCCCGAGGAGAAGTCACTCAATTTACTCGCTATGAATTCCACTGATCAATTACAATCGGTCCTGTAAGTGTGATTCATGCGGAAGAAAAATTTATTACATATCCAAATGACAGCGGCGAATAGATCAATATGCATTGTACACAATCGCGGCCAGTTTTGATGGCTGGTTGTTGGCAGAAATTTCGGAGTAGTCAAAGACGCTTGGCACTTTGCAAGCAGGCTGACACGCGGACAATGATCGAGGGTTGAAATTTTGGAGGAAAAGTCGAAAAACTGAGGGTGATAACGTGAAATACCTGGGGAATGCTGACGTCTGAGTTGGGGAGTACGACATTCATTGGGGGAACTGTGGCACGCCAGCCGGCCGATTGCGCGTTTTTCGAAAAAAAACTATCTTCCCAGGCACTAAATAAATGCACATGATCTCACCTCACACTTGCTTCACTCGCGCAAACCACTCGGTTCCTCCGATTCCACTTGGAAATGCGTTAAATTTCAGGCTTGTAAATAGATTTACGTCAAATGTCGAGTACTGCCCCGTATAGGAGCCATCTTGGAGGGTGGGCACAAGATGAATGTTTTTAGCTCGAGTAGTACACTCGGATTTGTCCATTGTTAACAGGGTTGGGTAGTTATGCCTAACTCGAAGGATTTTACTGTAAATTCCTGTAACACGAGGTAAATTACGAATAATATGTATATGTTAAAATCAGTTAAAACTTAAAATCCTCCAGAATCGTGATGTTATAAGGGTTACCAGAAGTCCTGATTTATCACGACATGTTCGGATTTTTCATCGCTGTCCTGATTTCCTTATTTTTTGTGATATGTTCTGATTTTTCATACTCGAAAACGAAAATTCGCGATTTTTATTGCGCGAACCTAAATTTTGTTCATAATTTCTTAGGGCGCATGTAGTCTTATTGTGAATGTTCAATTCAATTTTAAGAACTTGACATGTTTGGAATTTTATTAAAATATTTAAAAAAAAAGGAAAACCTGGAATTGCCCCAAAAAAATAGAAGTTCTGAAAAGTATTTTTAATAATTAACATATTGTACAGATTGTACTAAATTATTTAAATAAAAATGTTTACCTGGAGAAATATATTTGTACATAAGTTATAAAATTAGGCAATCAACATAACATTTTATTCATTTGTTCAAAATTTAACACTTTTGTTAAATGCACAAAAGTCCATCTTTTTGGTTAAAAATTCAACTGCTTTATCGAAATGGGTTAAAAATTTTACTATTCGGTCGAATATGACCTATTTTGTTGAAAATTCGTCTTCTTTGGTTGAATCCAACTGTTTTTGGTTTCAAATTAAAATATTTTTTAGTTGAAGTAGCGCTACTTTGTTAAAAATCATTTTTTTTAATGTTGAAAATTCTTTTTTAATTGGTTGAAAATTAATTTTTTAACTAAAATTTTACTATTCCATTTTTTGTTGAGAATTTATCTTTTTGAGTTGAAAATTCATGCATTTTTTTAAATTGATGTATTTTGTGAAAAATGAATTTCTTTGGTTAAAAATTTAAATATTTTGTAAACAATCCATTGTTTTTGGTCAAAAGTTACTTTTATAACTGAAAATATAACTATTCCATTTTTGGTGGAAAATTTATCTTTCTTTGTTGAAAAAGTATGTATTTTGTTGAAAATATATCTTTTTTGGTTGAAAATTAATCTCTATGGTTTAAAATTCATATTTTTGGTCGGAAATTCAACTATTTGATTAAAATTCAGTTTTTAATTGAAGATTCACCATTATAGTTGAAAATTCATTCCTTTTGGTTAAAAATTTAACTATTTTGTTGAAAATTCTTTTTTTTTTGTTTGTTAAAAATTAATTCTTTCCACTGAAACTTTGTGTTCGGTTAAAAATTTATCTTTATTAGTGGATTAATCTTCAACAACAAAAAATTAATTTTTAACAAAAGTAACCTCTTAGCCAAGCAGTCGTTGAATTTTCTACCAAAAAACATGAATACTAAAAAAAATGTAATAGTTGATATGTAAACCATAAAAGATTTCAATTGTAAATCAAAAACAGTTGAATTCAACCAAAAAAGACAAATTTTCATCAAAATAGTTGAATTTTCAGACCAAAAAGACAAATTTTATACAAAACGGTTAAATTTTCAACCCAAGAAATACGCATTTTCTACCTAAAAAGATGAATTTTCAACATATATATGATAAATCTGGATAATTTGAACAAAAAAAAATGAATTTTTAACAAAAAAAGGATTTTGATGTTATGTTGTTGAACAGCGTGGTGAAACAATTTTTTGTCGACGGACTGATAGTTTTTGATCGCCTTAATCTAAACCATAAAGGTTATAATCTTTATCTGTGAACAAGATTATAACAATTTTAGTTTGTAGACTTAGTAGATAAAAAATCGTCATTTCATCGACAACAAACTTTTTTAACAAAGTAGTTCAACTTTTACCCAAGTAGTTGAATTTTCTACCAAGAAGATTAGTTTTGTACCAAAAAAGACGAATTTTCATCAAAATAATTATATGAATTTTTAAACAAAGAGATGATTTTTCAACTAATATGATGAATCCTCAAAATAATTGACCAAACAAATAAAGTAATAAAGTAGTTCAACTTTTAACCAATTATTTAAATTTTTAACAAAAATATCCATTTTCAACCAATTAGTTGAATTTTCAAGCAAATAGATGAATTTTCTACCAAGGATAAATTTTCGACAAAAAAGTGTGAGCCCACACTTGTAGTTATTTATAACTACAAGAAAAACCTAAAAACACTACCCGAATCGGGTAGTGTCACGCCTACCCTGAAAGGGAAATGGTTTAATGGTATATATATATATATATGAATTTGCAACTAAAATGGTGCATTCTCAACCACAAAAATTTATTTGCAATAATTCGTAACAATAAAGTAGTTCAACTTATAACCATGTAGCTGCATTAAAAATAAGATTCCTAAAGCAAAATAAAATAAATATTTTTCAACAAAATGGTTAAATCCTTAATTAAAAATCTGCCCGCTGCGCGGGCACAGTCTCATCGCGCGGCTCGCTTCGCTCGCAAGTTTGGGCGCATTGGTTCTCGCGCTTCGCGCTCGATAATGTGTTTACCTCGCGCTATGTGCTCGGTCTTTGTATTTCCCCCACATTTAAGCACAGACCGTTTAAAATTAAAGGTCAAAGCATCGACAACTGTAATTTGGTGATTGTGAATTCTCTTTTGTTAAAGCTCCTTCGGCTTTAACGAACACATTCTCATCACGCATCTCGTGCTTCGCACTCGATTTTGTCTAAAATCTGAACTTTTCTACATTAGGTTCAACACTTTTATATCAAGTGTATATTACATTTATTTATGTACCTCGGCCTAGAATTGCTTATTCAAATATTGCAAAATGATATTGCATTGGTATTGAAACATACGTATTTTCATTGCCTTGTTTTTATGATTGAAAAAAAGTAGGTATAATTTAGGAGAAAAATTTTGTTGAATAAAATGTTATTGTAGCTTGTGTCTTTTTTCCAAAAAGGTAATTTTTTTGCTTTTAATATATTTTTATAACAAGAGTTTGTAACAAATTTGTAGATCTTTTTTGGTTGAACAACTTTTGTCTTTTCATTTTTTTTCAGTCTCTTATGCCATTTTTCCGAAAGTTTAATTTTTTTATTTTCTAATCTTGTTTTTTACGATTAAAAGAAAATCTACTTTTTCTATCTATAAAATCCTATCAAAAAATTATTAATGACAAATTTGTAGGTCTTTTTTGGGTAAACCAATTTTGTGTATTTTTTTTTCGTATCTTGTGTCGTTTGTCTGAAAATTCAATTTTTCTATTTTTGTGGCATTTTTTTACGAATAAAACCAAAACTACGCATCCTATCAAGAAGTGATTTCCAACAAATTTGTAGATCTTTTTTTAGTACACAATTTTTGTGAGTTAATCTTTTTTTGTATCTTGTATAGTTTGACCGCAAAATGGAATTTTTGGGTTTTCATTATTTTTTGTGCGGTCAAAATTTGAACTTTCGATTTTTCAAGAAAATTCAAAAATTTGTTGTGATAATCTTGTAGGTTGTTCAAAATGCAACGTTTTTCTTCCTTTGACATGTTTTCATATCGTGCGCTTTTTGGCTTAAAATGTTCATTTTCGTTTGTTTTTTGGAATTTTGTAAATGCTATAACTCCGGTAATTGTTTTTTTCAGCAAAAAAAGTCATGATGATAAATTGTTCTTCTTTTTGATTACTACTGATAACCGTACATATAATTTTGAAATATTAAAAAAAAAGTTGTCTCAGAGATTTTGAAAATTTGCTCACTTTTTGAATTTTTATCCAAAATGACTGGCTAACGAACTTGACCTTCATTTTAGGACACTTGAAGAGTATACCAAAGCCCAATCCAATATGTCAATTCTTTCGAAAGTCATCGTGCTCACAGACAGACATACATACATACCATGCATACACGGAAAAAATTTATCCGTAAAAAAGTCACGAACTAGTAGCTAGGTCTCGGATATGAGAAAAATTCATGGGATATTTATGTATTTTCGTAAATAACCTACGAACTTTGAGAAAGATTGATGAACTCGATGTGAAAATTCTAAAACGGTTCATCACTTTTTTTTACGTGAATAATTACAAAAATATTACGAGTGATTGGGAAAAGATTCTCAGAGCACTCACGAGCTTGCCTGACAAATCTAGGAACTCGAAACTTAGTCTCCCTGTACGTGGCCCACGCACACACGCGCGGTGCGTGTGTACGCTCGTATGTGTGCCTCGAGCTCGTCGGATGAGTGGCTAGAAGTTTTATAATACCTATTTTGTTTGGCCTCGATGGCTGCGCGTGTTTACGCACTCCTGGTTTATGTGTTTAGAAACTGGTGAGTCAGCAGTCTTGAGGGTTCGAATCTTCTGAGTTGCGAATTTATAAATTAATATAAAATTAAATCGCACAAATAAAATTTTTCCTCTTTTTATTTCAGTCTGAAATTTTCAGGAACTGTTCGTAGGAAATTCGAACTGTTCGTAAGAAACTTCGAAATTTATCCATATATTTCTCATAGAAATAAGGATTTAATGTTTCATTTTTTTATCTCGTATCCGAGACCTAGCTACAAGTTCGTGACTTCTTCACGGATAAATTTTTTCCGTGTACATCTCAGAATTGTTTAATTTTAAAGACTTTTAACATTGACTCAATTTCGTACGCTTTTATAATAAAAAATTGTATTGTTATCACTTTTTAATTGTTAAAGCTTAACATTCAAGTAATTTCAGCTTCCGGAACCTGATTATTATTCATTAGTAATTGTTATACTGCTTTGATTTTGAATATTTCAATTTCATAAGCGCAATGTAAAAAATGTTTTTAGAGTGCTGGGAAATTGATGAATTTTTACATTCTCATCATAATGAGAAAGTATTGGTTTTATGTGAAAAATGACTTTCGCGGATTCCATCAAATGTCGACGTTTTGAGGCCCCCTGAGTCAGAAAAAATGGTTTTTACGTCGGTGTCTGTCTGTCTGTCGTTGT
>CAKNYM010053032.1:418458-433982 GCA_932195095.1 Andricus curvator
ATCATACCAAATATCGAGCGCGAAGCGCGAGTGTCGTGATGAGAATGTGTTCCTTAAGGTCGATAGAACCTTAAGTAAATTAGTTCTTATTTTTATGTAAAACTGACATAATTAAACCAAAAGCAGGTCATAACGATGAAGCTTACTAAGAGAGTATTAGCCTGCGAAGCGCGCAATAGCGAGCACACGAAGTGTGAAAACCTAGACGACAAATGTGTCCGAGCGCGCAGCGCGAGGTGAATGCATTATCGAGCGCGAAGCGCGAGATGAATACCTAATCGAGCGCGAAGCGCGAGATCCAACAGGTGCGCGCCCTAGGCGCGCTGAAACTTGCGAGCGAAGCGAGCCGCGCGATGAAAATGTGCCCGCGAAGCGGGCAGATTTTTTAGGATTGCAATTCGTATATTTAAAATTTGGAATTACGCAATTGCATAAGGGAAAATTAAAAATTTGAAAATTTGAATGTTATTTGCATTAGCTAGATTTGCATGTGAAATCGTACACATTACATTTTTTAATTTTCCATTTTTTAAATCTTTTGTTTTCTTTGAATGGTTTTAATTTATAATTTTTCATTTATTCTTGAATTAATCAGTCGAAATTATTTGTCAATTATATTATTGATAAAATGTGCTTCACAATTTGTTTTGTTTATTACGCAAATTACGTATTTTACATAGAAACTTAACTTGCCCGTGAGTTCACAACCCTGTTGACATTCTAATTGATGAAAAAAAATCTTGTACTATTTTATCAATAATTAGCTACTTCATCATTTTATTTTATTCTTCAGAATTATCACGAAAATATAGCATTCAAAGAAAGTTTATGAAAAAAAAGGAATGAGTTTGAACTTTGCGCGCATGCACGCACGCATGGCTGACCTGACATTTTGGGACAATCGTCAAGAACCAATCATAGCAAAGAAGGGTAAGATCCGATTGGTCATGAAATGGAGCGTAATTCAAACTGTTTACTTGTCGTATTTTTAAGAAAGGTAAAAGAACATCTTCTCCAATTTTTCTATTAATATAGAATATTATATCAAATGAAATAGCATCTAAAGTAAATAAATCGGCATTGGAAAATACTTCCAAAGCAATTAATGTTAATAAAAAAATAATTAAAATAATTCTGGGATAGTTATAGTTTTTGCCGCTAGAGTTTCAGAGCACAAAATAAATGTTTGGATTTTCTCTTCTCTGATGACGTCAATTTCAAACTCGTGTCTCGTGACTGTCGTATTGATCATCTGATTAGGTGTGAAGGATTGTTCAAAATTTTACCTCTTTCCTTTAATTGTAGGGCAGTAGTTTTAATTCTAAATAAGTAATTGTGTGCTCGAAAAAAAGAAGATTGAAAAATTGTTTTCCGTTCACGGAAATGACAACAAAAGACCGATGACTGCTGATTTATGAGTCCTGAGTGAAGTAAGTTTTTCTCAGGATCAATACAATTTTTCCCCCAAATTGTTCTTTTTAGTATATAGCCGATTAACTAATTTTTTAATTACGGAAATCTATTTAAATTTTGTTTTGAATTGTATTTTTCTACCATTTGAAAGATATTTTTTTACTTCAAATATAATTTGATAGATTTTAGATTTTTGAGGGAGTTGCCATCAAAAAATTGGGAAGGTCATTTCATGGCTGTTTTATCCTTTTTATTTGCTTTGAATGTTTTATCGAATCTACAAGGTTGCAGTGAGAAATATATAACTGTACATTTTTTGTATTTCAACCATTAAACATATATATTTGGAGTATTGAAAAAATCAAGAAGAATATTCTGTTTAAATAATATCCGTAAAGTTACACAGTTTGAATATAGATTATTAATGGTAATCATGTATATTTGTTTTGAAATTTATTTGATTTCAAAGAATTGAATAATTATTTTAATTTTTCATTTAATACTTGCCCTTAAATCGAAATCTGTTTTAAAAGTTTCCAAGTAAAAATATTTCAAATTTCAATATTTTAGAGTACATATTATTCGCTTTAAAAATGTAACACATGAAAAATGAATGTTTGAAGGTTCTACGTTTTTTAAAGTCGGGACTTTCAAATTTGGAAACTTTACAATTGGAAGCTTTTCAAATTTCCGTGATATATTTGCACGCTTTTAAATTTAGAATAATTTAATTTTGGTCTGTGTTAAATGTAAAAAGTTAAAAATTGGACTGTTTTAATATTTAAGTAACCTTCAAGTATATTCTAAATTTTGATCCCTAAATATATATTTTTTTTGTTTGAAAAAAATGATATTTAGAGGTGGCGCAAGTCCCATGAAGTTTAACACGTATTTCCCAGAAGAAAAAACGACTTTTTTATAAATTTTAATCAGAATCGTCAATATTAGCTTAATCGAGTTGAAACTCAACATTTCTCTTCACAATTAGCCCTAGAATATGAGTAAAATATTACTTTTTAAATATCATCCCCATAAGTATGTTTCATAGGGTCCCAAAAAAACCCCATAAGTGAAAAAATGGGTTTTGCGAGTTTTTGGCGCTAATTATTATTTTTTTAACGGGTTTTTCAGTGCAAATTGTTTTTAATACATAAAATACTACTTTATACTGATAACTGGATGTTTACATACATTGTTTAAACAATTTATTATTGTTTTTAGCAATTTTCTCTTAGAATAGTGCTAGAAAGTCGCGGTTTGTTCAAAAATGTTCCAATTTTTGTCCAATTTCCAATTAGAGTGAGGTAAATAATTGATAAAAATTAACAAAATTAATTGTTTAAACAATTTATTATTATTGTTAATAATATTCAATTTGAATAATCCCAGAAATTTGCGGTTTTTTTCTGAAATTGTCAATCATTTGTCTACTTTTCACTTGGAGTGAGTTATTAGTTCATTCAATTGCGCAAAAATAATTGTTTAAACAAATTATCATTGTTTATAACTATCTTCTGCTTTATTAATGCTCGATAATGACGCTTTCTTCTGAAATTTTTAACTTTTTACCCAATTTTTAGTTAGTAAAGTAATAAATAATGCAAGTTAACATACATGCTTCTTTAAATAATTGAGTCTTGTTTATAACTATCTTCTTTTAGAGTAATGCTAGAAAGTTGCCTTTTTTCTAAAATCTTTAGTTTTGCTTTTACTTTTTAATTATGAACAAATAATAAGTGAACCTCAACAAGAATCATTTTTTAAATAGCATTGTATTTTTTTAAATGAATTATTTTGGCTCTTTTCCCGTGTTAAAAAAAATTATTTTACACGAAAAAGCTATCTTACACAAGAGACAAAAACAAAGAATGGAATAATTAAAAGCAGGTGTGAGGACTAGGTCTTTGGATGACTTGTAAAAGTTTTTTTTTTTAATTACAACAAGAAGTTTATTGCAAAGCGGAAAGAAAAATTAAAAATTGCACATACTTTAATATCAGCCCCCTTCCCCTCCTTCCCTGGAGAAAACACTCTCGTCAATAAAAATATATAAAGATTAAAAAGACCTCAAACAAATAATTAATTGATTATATCATCTCACGGGACAAGGTAGACATACTGCAGTAAGGAAATTGCTTCCGGTACTCTGTTACCACTTGTAGTTAATATTGTTTCTGACATTCATCTCTAGTAAGAAGGGAATTAAAGTCAGATATCAATTTTACAAATATATGTTTTATTTCATAAAATTATATTCACAAAAAAGAAAGAGATTGTTTAAAATAAGATTCTCTCTAATGCTTATTTATTATTTGTTCATAACTAAAAAGGCAAAGCAAATTTAAACATTCCAGAAAAAACCGCAACTTTCTAGCACTTGTCTAGCAGAAGATAGTTGTAAACAATAATCAATTGTTTGAATAAGCATGTTTGTTAACTTGTATTAGATACTACCTCAGTAAGTGAAAATTGGACAAAAAGTTTAAGAGTTCAGAAAAAACCGCAACTTTTTAGCGTATACATAAAAGAAAATAGTTATAAACAATAATAAATTGTTTAAACAACTATGTTTGTTAACATGCATTTTGAATTACTTTATTAAGTAAAAAGTGAGTAAAAATTTGCAGATTTCAGAAGAAGTCGCAACTATCTAACATTAATAAAGAAGATAGTTATAAAGAATAATACTTTGTTTAAATAATTATTTTTGCTAAATTGACTTAATTATCAACTCCCTTCAAGTAAAAAGTAGGCAAATAGTTGAAAAATTAGGAAAAAACCGCAACTTTCTGGCATTATTCAAATAGAATATTATTAACAATAATAATAAATTCTTTAAACAATTAATTTGGTTAACTTTAATTAATTATTTATCTCACTCTAATTGAAAATTTGACAAAAAATTGAATATTTTTGAAAAAATGCCATTTTTTTGCATTATTCTAAGAGAATATTATTAACAATAATAATCAATTGTTTAAACAAATATTTTTGTTAACATAAATTAAGTATTACATCACTCTAATTGAAAATTGAACAAAAAGTGGAAGTTTTTTGAAAAAGCCGCGACTTTCTAACTCTATTATAAGAAAAAATGGCTAAAAACAATAATAAATTGTTTAAATATATATATATATATATATATATATATACCATTAAACCATTTCCCTTTCAGGGTAGGCGTGACACTACCCGATTCGGGTAGTGTTTCTAGGTTTTTCTTGTAGTTATAAATAACTACAAGTGTGGGCTCACCACACCCACGATGTGCCAACAGCACTCATGTGAGTATTCTTGAATGGTCACCCATCCAAGTACTAACCGCGTCCAACGCTGCTTAACTTCAGTGATCTGACGAGAACTGGGGGTTTCAGCGTGGTATGGCCGTTGGCTTAATTTAAATTTAATTTAAAATTTTTAAGCTTAAAAATAATTTATGTAAATATCTAATTATCAGTATAAAGTAGTATTTTATGTATCAGAAAAAATTTTTATTTAAAAAACCACAAAAAAAATCATAATTAGCGTCAAAAACTCGCAAAACTCATTTTTTCACTTATGGGTTTTTTTTGGTACCCTATAAAGCAGACTTATGGGGGTGATATTTAAAAATTAATATGTTATTAATATTCTGTGGATAATTGTGAAGAGAAATGTTGAGTTTCAACTCGATTCAGATAATATTGACGATTCTGAATAAAATTTACAAAAACGCCTTTTTTTCTTATGGGAAATACGTGTTAAACTTCATGGGGCTTGCGCCACCTCTAAATATAATTTTTTTCAAAAAAAAACAAAAATGAATTTATTTTTGTGTGGATTCGAACACATTTCCGGGCGATATGCATAAAAAATCGGAGAAAAAAATTTCCAATGCATTTTTGGACCACCCTAATACACGTTAGGATGATCCAGATTTTTTTTCTCGAATTTTCATGCATATCGCCACAAAATTTCTTCGAATCCACCAAATAATAAATGCGTTTTTTAAATAAAAATCATATTTAGAGGTTGCGCAAGTCCCATGAAGTTTAAACACGAATTTCCCATAAGAAAAAAAAGACGGTTTTGTAAATTTGATTCAGAATCGTCAATATTAGGTGAATCAAGTTGAAACTCAACATTTCTCTTCATAATTAGCTAATAGAATGCGGATAAAAATTACTGATTAAATATCACCCTCATAAGTTTGTTTTATCGGCTCCGAAAAAACCCTATAAGTGAAAAATGTGGTTTTTCGTAAATTTCACATACATTTTTTTAACAATTTATTGTGGTGTTTAGCAATTTTCTCTTAGTATAGTTAGAAAATTGGTTTTTTATTTTTAATTTTTCAACTTATTTCGAACTTTTCATGCAAATGAAGACAATAGTGAATTAAATTTAACAGAAATAATTGTTTAAACCCGTTATTATTTATAATAATATTCTCTTAGAAAAAATGCCAGAAAGTTGCAATTGTTTCTAAAATTTTTCACTTTTTGACCACTTTTCGATTAGAGTGAGATAATAATTAATGAAATTTAACGAAAATAATTGTTTAAACATATTATTGCTTATGACTATCTTCTCCTATAGTAACGCTAGATAGTTGCGGTTTTTCATGAAATTTTCAGGTTTTCTTCCACTTTTTACTTAGGAACAAATAATAAATATAAATATTAATTTAAATAAATAGGCTCTCAGCAACTACTTAAAGGAAAAATTACATGTAATATGATCAATATAGAAAATTTGAATAATATTTTAAATACATTGTTTTATTTCAGAAAAATGTATTTACAAACAAAAGAGATTGTTTAAAAAAATGGTTCTGCCCCATCATAAGCAACCGTTACTTTCCAGCAATTATCTAAGAGAAGATAGTAAACAACAATAATTCGTTTAAACAATTATATCCCTTAACTCGCATTAATTATTATTACCTCGCTAATTGAAAAGTTGACAAAAAGTGAAACATTTTTGAAAAAACTGCAACTTTTTAGTATTATTCTAAGAAAATATTATAAATAATAATAAATGGTTTAAACAATTATTTCTGTTAAATTTAACTTATTATTATTTTATTATTATTATTATATTTAACTTATTATTACCACGCTGAAAAAACCATTTCTCGTCAGATCACTGAAGTTAAGCAGCGTTGGGCGCGATTAGTACTTGGATGGGTGACCATTCAAGAATACTGCGTGCTGTTGGCACATTGTGGGTGTGGTGAGCCCATTCTTGTAGTTATTTACTACAAGAAAACTATCCACCTAGAAACACTACCCGAATCGGGTAGTGTCACGCCTACCCTGAAAGGGAAATGGTTTAATGGTATACTACTACTAACTGAAAAGTTGATAATAAGTGGAAAAATTCGGGGAAAAACCACGACCTTCTAACTCTACTCTAAGATAAAATTGCTATAAACAGTAATAAATTTTTCAAGCAATTTATTTAAAAATGTGATCGTCAATAGACAGTAATTCTGTGTTTTAGAAACAATTTGTATTTAAAAAACTGCCAAAAATATAATTAGCGCCAATAACTCGCAAAACACAATTTTTCTCGTGTGGGGTTTTTTGGGATCCTATAAAATAGACTTACGGAGGTGATATTTAAAAAGTAATATTTTTTATTCGTATCTTGTGGCTAATTGTGAAGAAAAATATGGAATTTCAACTCGATTTGCCTAATATTGAAGATTCGGAATAAAATTCACAAAAACGTCTTTTTTCTTATGGGAAATACGTGTTAAACTTCATGGAGCTTGTAGAAAGTCTAAACATCATTAAAAAAACGCATTTATTTTTTTGGGGTTTCGGACAAAGGAAGCGATATACATGAGAATTCTAAAATAAATTTTGGACCACCCTATTGCACATCAGTGCAATGGCAGTTCATGGTTCAAAATTGTTCCATTTCCAAAGTCTATAAAATTATACCCTTATTAGTTATTTATTTCGTGTAGTTTAACCAATTTTTCCAAAAAATAGATTAAATCCACAAAAACAGACTAAAGCAGCATGTATTTTAACGAACTTAAACTTTTTTTTTTAATGTTTGTTTTTAGTTCAGTAACAATTTAAAGAACATGTTCCATAAGAATATTACGGTTCCTGAGCTTCAATGTAAAGAAGAATTGCTTTTTATTTATAAAATTGAAAAAACATCATTCTTCTACTTCTAACTTTCACCATTCTACTTTTAACAATTTTTTTCTTTCTTTCTCTGTCCTTTTCTCTTTGAAAATACGGTATTTGAAAATAAAATATTTGATTTACGCGAGAAATTCTCTGAAATTTATAAATATACGTAAGAGCTGTAATAACAATTGCTCGTTTTACATCTACAAAGTTATTCTATTCAAAACTGGAATATTGCTACTGTGTGTAGTGAAAGTTTAATATTTTTTTTCACTTGCATAATTATTCTTTTAAATAGAAAAGATTCTTGATTATGAGAACGATTTTAAACATATAGAAATTGTTTATTTAACATATTTTTTTTAATTTTCGGATTTTTTATATTGCCGTTAATGGATTTCGAAGGACCTAAGTACCTATATCCAACTTAAAAAAATTCTTTAATGGCAGAAATCATTAGAAAGTCATTATACATTATTTAAAAATATAACATTTCTTATAAAAAGATTGTTCCTTTTTATCTGTATATAAAAATAAATGCCTAAGTTTTCCACTTTTTCTTGAAAAAATCACCATATTTCCCCTTTTTTAAAATTCTTCTGCGGTGTGCTCCCTGGGATTAAAAATTCATGTTTGGTATAAAAAAAAATCTTTTTTGTCTTAAAATTAATTCTTTTCACAGCAAAGTTTATTATTCTATTTTTGGTTCAAAATTCGTCTCTTTCGGTTGAAAATTTAATTATTTCAACTTTTTTGTTTAGCATTCGTCCTGTTGGATTGAAAATTCATCTTTGATAGAAAAGTCATCTTTTTTGGTTGGAAGTTAGTTTTTTTTTATTGAAAAATCATCTCCTTTGGTAAAAAAATTTAATATTTTCTTTTAAATTATTTTTTTAAACTGAAAATTAAACTATTCCATTTTTTGTTGAAAATTTATCTTTTTTATTTGAAAATTCAACTATTTGGTTGAAAATTGATGTATTTTGTTGAAAATTCGTATTTTTTGTAAAAAATTAATCTTCTTAAATGAAATTTCATCTTTTTGGTTGAAAATTCAACTACTTGCTTAAAAGTTTAACTACTTTGTAAAAAAATATTTTGTTGTTGTTTAAAATTCATCATTGTAGTTGAAAATTCATTTCTTTGGTTGAAAATTAAATTAGTTTGTTGACTATTCGTCTTTTTTGGTTTAATTCAACTGTTTTTTATTTCAAATGAAAATCCCTTTTGGTTGAAATATCAAGTATTAAATTTTTCTTTGAGATAATATTTGGTTGAAAATGAACTTTTTTGTTAAAAATTCATATTTCCGAGTTCAAAATTCAACTGTTTTGTAGAAAATTTGTATTTTCGGCTTAAAAATTCAACAATTTTATAGAAATTGCAATTATTTTGTTGAAAATGTATATGTTGGAGTTGGAAATTGCATTGTTTTGTGTAAAATTTGCCTGCTCGGCTTGAAAACTCAACAATTTGGTTGATTTTTTATTCTTCTCTCTTGCTTGAAAGTTGTACCTTTTGGTTGTAAATGCAACTGATTTTGGCAATTAATTTTTTTGGTTGAAAATTCGTTTTTGTTGGTTGGAAATTATCTTTTTTTTTGGGGGGGAAAATTTCAGCTTTTCGGGTTTAAAAGTCAAATGTTTTCTAAAAAGGTATAGTTTTTAGTATGAAAACTCAATTCTTTTGTTGAAAATTCTCTTTTTTTTTTTGGATTGAAAGTTCGTCCTTTTTGGTTGAAAATTCAACAATTCTGTTGAAAATGGAATATATTTCGACTTGAAATCTTAGCAATTTAAAGCATTCAATATTGAATTTAACATGGTATCTACATTAATTTTATTCAAAAGAATTTAATCCTCTATTATTCCCCTACTTTCGTGAAAAATCACCCTATTTTTCCTGTTTTGAGAGCATTTCGGCCTGTGAAGTCTGAAATAACAACTGTCATGTTAGTTAAATCTGTGTAGAAAATGAAGACAGATAATTAAAACCTTATGTTATATGAGTTTTATTCGCGCTTTTAGTAAGAGAAGCTTTGATATTTAGAACCGGGAATTTGGTGGGTGAAAATTAGTAGACACCCTGTTAAGTATTTTAAAATAAATATTATACATAAGTATAAGTATAAGTATATACATAAGTATGCCAACGGCCATACCACGCTGAAAAACCCAGTTCTCGTCAGATCACTGAAGTTAAGCAGCGTTGGACGCGGTTTGTACTTGGATGGGTGACCATTCAAGAATACTGACATGAGTGCTGTTGGCACATCGTGGGTGTGGTGAGCCCACACTTGTAGTTATTTATAACTACAAGAAAAACCTAGAAACACTACCCGAATCGGGTAGTGTCACGCCTACCCTGAAAGGGAAATGGTTTAATGGTATATATATAGAACCATCTGTAATAAGAGGCATCTCACTCTTCTTTTATTGACTCAGCAAATAAACAAGATTCCTGCTACTGTTGCAGAAAATTTGTCTCGGCAATAGAAATTTTGCTCGACACATTTTTTTCCTTTTTTGTAGTCATATCTAAAATTTTATTTTGAATTCTTTGCAAAATTTGTACTCTTAAAATCTTTTAAACCTTGAAAGTCGCGTTTCATTACAAAATATCGTTTCTTTTTCAGCTCTGGTTTTGATTCCAAAAAAATTTTGAGCAACCTTCAAGATGGGATCGCTCTTCAGAAGTGAGGAGATGACCTTGTGTCAGCTCTTCCTGCAAAGTGAAGCTGCTTATGCCTGCGTGTCCGAACTTGGAGAACTCGGCCTCGTACAATTTCGAGATTTGAACCCTGACGTGAATGCATTCCAGCGTAAATTCGTGAACGAAGTACGCCGATGTGACGAAATGGAGCGCAAGCTTCGCTACTTGGAGAAAGAAATAAAAAAGGACGGCATTCCCATGCTCGACACCGGGGAAAATCCCGAAGCACCCCAACCACGTGAAATGATTGATCTCGAGGCCACTTTTGAAAAACTCGAGAACGAATTACGTGAGGTCAACCAGAACGCCGAAGCACTGAAACGCAATTTCCTAGAGTTAACTGAACTGAAGCACATTCTCCGTAAAACCCAAGTCTTCTTCGATGAGCAGGAAAACGCTGGTTTGAATTCTACCGAATCCATGACACGAGCATTGATCAGTGACGACAATATCGCCCGACAATCTGCACTGGGTCCCGTTCAACTAGGCTTCGTCGCTGGAGTAATTCTCCGAGAAAGAATCCCAGCTTTCGAAAGAATGTTGTGGCGAGCCTGTCGAGGAAACGTATTCCTTCGTCAGGCAGAAATCGAAACTCCTCTCGAAGATCCCACGAGCGGGGACCAGGTTTACAAGTCTGTCTTCATCATCTTCTTTCAAGGAGACCAACTCAAAACCCGCGTTAAGAAAATCTGCGAAGGTTTCCGAGCAACATTGTATCCCTGCCCTGAAGCTCCAGCAGATCGTCGAGAAATGGCGATGGGAGTGATGACACGAATCGAGGACTTGAACACCGTCTTGGGACAAACTCAGGACCATCGTCATCGAGTCCTTGTGGCTGCTGCCAAGAACCTCAAAAACTGGTTCATCAAAGTCCGCAAGATCAAAGCTATTTACCACACTCTGAATCTCTTCAATTTAGACGTTACTCAAAAATGTCTCATCGCTGAATGCTGGGTTCCAATCCTAGACATGGAGACCATCCAACTCGCCCTTCGTCGAGGAACCGAACGGAGCGGCAGTTCCGTTCCACCAATTCTGAATCGAATGGAGACGTTTGAGGATCCGCCTACCTACAATCGAACCAACAAATTTACGAGTGGATTCCAGGCTCTCATAGACGCTTACGGAGTCGCTTCTTACAGGGAAATGAACCCCGCTCCGTATACAATAATCACCTTCCCGTTCTTGTTTGCTGTTATGTTTGGCGACACAGGCCACGGCCTCATCATGTTCTTATTTGGAGGCTGGATGATCTGGAAGGAAAAGCCGTTGGCGGCGAAGAAATCGGACAACGAGATCTGGAACATCTTCTTCGGTGGGCGGTACATCATCTTTCTGATGGGGCTGTTTTCGATGTACACAGGACTGATGTACAACGACGTCTTCTCCAAGTCGTTGAACATCTTCGGATCCAATTGGAAAGTCAATTACGACTTTTCTCCGATTAACAGTAACAGGGTTTTACAACTGAATCCAAACTCGACGGACTACATTCAGCATCCCTACCCTATCGGTATGGATCCTGTGTGGCAGCTCGCTGAGAACAAGATCATATTCTTAAACTCCTACAAGATGAAGATTTCGATCATCTTCGGCGTGATTCACATGTTGTTTGGAGTCCTCGTTGGACTCTGGAATCACTTGTACTTCAAGAGGAGACTGAACATCATCTGCGAGTTTATCCCGCAGGTTATCTTCTTAGTCTTTTTATTCTTCTACATGGTTCTGCTCATGTTGATCAAGTGGGTCAAGTACGCTCCAGATGGTGATGAGAAGGTTGGTCCATTTTGCGCTCCTTCTGTTTTGATCACTTTCATCAACATGGTGCTTTTCAAAAGCAGTACTTATCCACCAGTTTGTGAGACAGCTAATATGTACGCGGGGCAAGAATTTTTCCAGAAGTGTCTGGTTATCTTGGCACTTCTCTGCGTCCCGTGGATGCTTTTTGCAAAACCAGTGATGATGATGCAGGAGAGGAAGAAGCAGCATATTATGCTGAACAATCACGCAACCGAAAATGGAGACTTGGAAGGTGGAATTCCAAACCAGCAACAAAATGGACAGATGCAAGGTGTCCATAAGGACGAGGAAGAAGACATGACAGAGGTATTCATTCATCAAGGAATACACACTATTGAGTATGTCCTTGGAAGCGTTTCTCACACTGCTTCGTATCTTCGATTGTGGGCCTTGTCTTTGGCCCATGCACAACTTTCCGAAGTATTATGGAATATGGTGATGAAGAACGGGTTGGTCCGAGAAGGATGGATTGGAGGATTTTTCCTCTGGGCTGTATTTGCCTTTTGGGCCGTTTTAACTGTTGGTATTCTCGTTTTAATGGAAGGTTTGTCGGCCTTCCTTCACACACTCAGGCTTCACTGGGTGGAATTTCAGAGCAAGTTTTACGCCGGGCTGGGTTATAGCTTCCAACCCTTCTCGTTTGAAATCATTCTGGATTCTGCTCAAGCGACAACGGAAGATTAAAAATTGTTTTCTTTGAAACAAAAGTAAATTATATGAAACACTTAATATAGCTTGTGATGTTGATTTGTCTCTTTTCAGGAGATTAAAAGCATTTTGAGTTTAATTCATGTTATTGTAATATGTTTTGCCCGAATTGGAAATAAAGTTCTGATACCTATTATAGTTTAAATCGCTGTTTATTTATTTTTAGTATCATTTTTATATCTACAAGTTTTTATAAGACTATTTAGAATTTTAGAGGTTTAAAGCAGAATATTTTTTTCATGCTTGTTCGAAAAATTATTGATTTTTTATGGTGAATTTAACATTTTCTTATGTCTGGTCAAATACTGCATGCCATCTTTTGAAGAATATTACAGTTTTATTGCACTGCAGAAACATTCTTCAGAGAAAATGAAAAATGTATTACATTGTTATTTAATAGTTGATATCAAATAAAGTATATATTGAATGCATGCTTATAAATTTAGTCGCTCAGAGAAAGAGACCATTTTTCATTATATTATTTAAACAGCAATATCAAATCTCCTAAAAATGGGTCATAGAGATAAATTAGGAAAATTCTAATAAATAATAACTAAAGAAGCTTCATTAATTAAAATTGCTATGAAATAGGAATTTTATCAGAATTTTAATTAATGAAGTTCTTTTAGTTATTATATATTTTAATTTTTATATTACACCTCATAAATATAAATTAGAAACATTAAAATATATGTCAACTAAATAACGTCTTTCATTAAAATTTCTATAAAATTTTTATTTTATAGGAATCGTAATTAATGAAGTTCCTTCAGTTATTATATATTTTAATTTTTTAAGTTTATGTTTATGTGGATTCTCAATTTTATCAGAAATACCAATGTAACATTTTCTGATGAAAACCGGAATCCACATAAAGCTAAATTAGAAAAATTAAAATATAAGATACTAACATAAAATTAATTACAATTGCTATAAAATTCTCATTTTGTAAGGATCTTAATTAATTAAGTTCCTTTAGTTAATATATATTTTAATTTTTCTAATTTATCTTTATGTGGATTATTAGAGAAATTAAAATATATAATATCTAAAGGAACTTCATTAATTGAGATTATTATTAAATAGGAATGTTCTATGAATCCTAATTAATAAAGCTCCTTTAGTTATTTTATATTTTAATTTTTCTAATTTATCTTTATGACGTATTTTTATCAGGAAATTTTACATTCCTGTTTAAATAATATAAAGAAAAATGGTATTTTTCTCTGAAGAGTAAATTTATAATTCATTTCATATTAACAATTTAATAATATCTAATAAAATTATAATAAAAATAAAAAGGTTTGTAAAACATAACATTTTGATAAATTTATAGAAGCATGTGTTGTCCAAGAACTCTACATTGAAGATGTGAAAACATGTTTTTTAAGTTAAATGGTGAAAAACAAAATGGTCCATATCAATAACCGAATAACATAAAGTACATAAGGCCTCTTAATTTCCTTGACAAAGTTGAGCCCCTCTAATTATCAGACCTTATTTTGAGTCGCAAATATATTTAGGGGTCATCCAAAAATAATATAAGACGATTTGTTGGGGGGGGGGGGGTCAAATCTTACGTTTCTCGTAAATCAAGAAAGTATAGTTCAATATTCAAAAAAGTAGTTGCGAAGTTTTAAGGAAAAAAGACAGATTATTCAGTGAACAGAGAAAAAAAATGTCATTCAAAAAATAGTATTTTCAATTAAGAAGATTAATTTTCTGCTTTACAAGACGAATTCTCAACAAAATACACAAATTTTGAACAAAATTGTGGACTTTTCCACCTAAAAAGACAAACTTTCTGCCAAAATATTGAATTTTGAATCAAATAATTACATTTTCAACCAAGAAGATGACTTTCAACTAAAAAAGAAGAATTCTCAACAAAATACATACATTTTTAAGCCGATAATTGCATTTTCCACCAAGAAGAATATTTTTTAGCAAAAAAGACATTAATTTTCCAACGAATACTTGCATTTCCAACCAAAAAATACGAATTTTCAGCAAAATGCATAAATTTTTAACCAAATAGTTGAATTTCCAACCAAGAAGATTAGTTTTCTAAACAAAAAAAAAAAGAATTTTCAAAACAAAATAGTTGAATTTTTAGTCTAAAAAAGATGACTTTTTAATCGAAAATGGAATAGTTAAATTTTCATTGAAAACCAATGCATTTCAATTTAGAAAAGCGAATTTTTCACTAAACAGTCGAATTTTTAATTTGAAAATATGAATTTTCTACAAAAAAATGAATTGTCAACCAAACAGTTAAATTTCCTACCAAATTGTTGTATTCTTAAGACAAAAAGACGATTTTTCAGCAAAATGCATACATTTTTAACCAAATAGTTGAATTTCCAACCGAATTAATAGTCGAATTTGAAAATTCGACTTTTTTGTCAAAACTTAAACTATTATATTTAAAAATGAACAAATTGGTAAAAATTAAGTTTTTTGATGAAAATTCATGTGTCGTCTGGAAAATTCAACAGTTTTTTGTGGAAAATTACTGAATTTTGTTATAAATTCGTCTTTTTGGGTAGAAAATTAATCTTCGTTTTTGAAAACCCATCATTTTGGTTGAGGATTCAACTATTCTGTTAAAAATTCTTGCTTTTTTGTTGAATTCAACCGGTTGAAAATCCGTTTTTTTTTTAGAATTATTTTTTTTAATTAAAAAAGTAACTTCCAATTTTGGTTAAAAATGTATCTTTTTTGTTTTAAAATTCAAATATTTGGTAGAAAATTCAATTA